>NBIL01143012.1:0-11830 GCA_002752925.1 Viola pubescens var. scabriuscula
ACCATGATGCCACGCTAGAAACTACTTTGAAAAAAATAAATAAAGAACCTTCCTAGGTGTTTCCTCAAGATTCCACCAACTAATTTTCAAGGCTCCACAGTCCCACTCACCTAATCTTTTACAATTTTATTTTTATCTCGTGCATAATGTAGTTTGGATATAAATTCGGTATCTAGGAAAACAGTAAAAAAACCAGTAAAAGAAAGGAAAAAATAAAAGAAAAAGGAGAAAAGGTATCTCTTCCTGTAATCAGAAATCAGAACAGGACTTTGACAAACAGATTGGAATGATCTGAACGTCACGCTTCCTCCACCCATTAACCCTTCCACCCCCTTTCTTCTCTTTTTATCTCTCAGAGACATACTCTCACCAACGTAAGAAACTTTAAATAAGGAAAAAAATATTTAAAAAACAACCTTTCAGTAATTTACTGTAAAATTATGAAAAAAGAAGTGCTGAAAATTCGAAGCAGGTCTTGTTCAAGATAGTTTTATAGTTTTATATTGTTATTTCAAGTAATTTATTGCTGTTTAGTTTAATGGGGGAGGAGTGAAAAGGAAGGAAAGAGGCAGAGTTCATTGTATAAGCCATAAACTGTTAAAAGTGATCATTTTTTTTGTTTGTGTATGTACCTGACCAGCTCATACTATCATTTTGTATGGTATATATATAAAGAATCAACAAAAAGTCAATAAAGATTTGAGTATTTATCTTTAAAAAAACCCTTTTTTTCTGGTTAGGGTTTTCTGTGTTCCCCCTTTCTTCTCTTCATTTCACCAACCTGGTACTGGTCAATCACTGCTAATTCACTGTTCCTGACTTTGTTTCACTAGGGTCCTATTTCCTTTAGCTCAAAGTTTAGGCTTTCAGCGCTTACAGTGTATGTTCTGTGGTTGCAGTTCAGCTTTGTTTGGTTGGTGGGTCGTGTTGAAGCTTTTATAGTTTTTCTATAGTTCTATTTATTGGAGAGGGTTGGTTGTGGGCGTTTTGTCGTTGTTGGAAAGAATTTTTGATTTTGGAAGGTGGTTGCTGTTGTCGGTTGTTTTACTGGAGGGGGTGAGGTGATGACGGTGATGGTGATTCATGGGGAGTAGAGCTGTGAATGCTGGTGCACAGAATGATAAGAAAGTTGTAGCCGAGATGCCGAGCTTTGTTCCCGCTATACCTACTTCCAATCCCATGTTGGTTTCCTCCTCTGTTCTAGTGTTCTTATTTTCTTTCTATTTCCGTTTTTGTCAAGTTCTGTTGAACAGTCCATGGTTTTTGTATTGTGAATTCTAGGGTTATTATCGCTTTTACCTGGTTTCCATAGATGGTTATGCGATTGGATGTTGTTTCTTAGTTGTAGTAGTCCTGAACTCCTGTTGTTCAAAATTTTAATTTCTATTTTCTGCTTGGTTCATAGTCATTAATACAAGTATAGTGTGACTCATACTGTTAATTCCTGTACATTTTGAGCAAGAATAGTTTATTGATACATATGTGCTATTTGTAATAATTTCGGGTGAGGCCAACACACTTCATAGGAGAAAACAAAGATCTTTCTTATATTGATCTCTCTCACAAGCATGTAAGTGCTTGAAAGTTTTAGCTGAATATTGACGTGATTATGGATTATGGATTATGGCGCACAGGGTGTTGATTATGATGTCTTGTGCCTCCATGTCATGAGTTGTCAATCAATTGTGTTGATAATTTGGAAAGAGAGTATAGAATTTATGGGTTGGAGAAAATTGGAGATGGCCATACCCTTAGGATATTTACATGAAACGTTCTGTGGGTGAACCTCCATCCTTTGGGTTGCCTGCCCATACCCAACAGTTAAAGCATACTTTGTAGCCTATTTAGGGATCGTCAGTATACTATCATCGTGTGACTTTGGCAGTGGATGTTCCAATCACAGGGTGATATTGGGCTGTGCCACAATTACAGATGATTATTCAGAAGCAGCATTCCTATTGGTCATAATTTCTGGTTTATTTTTCAGAATTTTAGTTCAGATGTTTCTGCTATTAATTTAATGGGTTTGGCAATAGGAAACTAGTTTTTCTGACTAGATTGCTGCTCGCATTGAGTATTACTGTTCAGCTTTTCTTCATCCCTGCATCGCTGTTTTGGTGCTTATAGTTCTGGTGGTTTACGGTTTTCAGCAGCACAGAGACAAGTACTGTTCATTCTTCTCGAATTTCAGACTTCGGAACACTTGAGCAAACTCTTGGATTTCGTATAGAAGATGCTGTTGATCTTAGCAGGAGTATGCATTCAAATCTTTATTGTTGTTGGAATAGGACTTTTTTTAATTCTTTTTTTCCCGTCGCTCTTTATTGTTATGCTCATGAATCCTGACTCTTTAGATTCTGATATACTCACTGATGGATATATATTTGTTAATTCATATTGACCATCCGATTATAATTCCACTTGTTTCTGTTTTTTCAACCACATGCCACTGGTTTAGAATAATTGCTATGTTGTGATGGTCAACATTTCGGCATTCTTCTAAAATTTTCCACTTCTGATTTTGCCTTGTTATTGTTTGTTCCTATGGACCATTTGGATGACACATGGCCTTTATTTATGATATATTTGGCCTGAGGTGCTAGGGTATTGCAGTGTAATTGTTTTAGCTCATTTTGTTCAGACTGCGGTGTGCAACAATTATGTTTTGATGGATTCTAGATTCTAATTCACTTTTTTGTACTTGATGAATTTGTTGTCTTTTAGATCCTGTATTTAATCAATTAAAATCAACAAGTCAGGCAATAGGTTCGGATATCCAATTTGGAACTCTAAACAAGGCGAGATTCTATCTCCCCTCCGTATTTATATAATTGTTGTGTTGGAGAAGAAAAGTTACTAAGAATCTTCCATCTTGTAATTCAGCCACTTGCACCAGCAGAGATAAATCTTTCCACCACTGGTGTGGGGCCTCAAACGTTATTGCTTCAAAGAGAACCACAGCTTCCTGGTGGTCATCGTGAGAACTGGGGAGAGACCAGCATGGCTGAAGGCAGTCCTAGAACTGATACGTCAACAGATGACTCTGAGGAAAAAAATCAAACGGTGCATCCATTTATCTCCTGACATTCAAACGCACTTTTGTGCTTCATTTTTGTTACACTACTGGCTTCTTAACAAAGGATATTTCCTTTGCTGATTGAAATTAAGGTGTTGATTAGTGGTAGGTAATAATGTTGGTGATTTACATTATGCAGTTTGAAAGAGGACAATCAGCTGTAGCTTTGGCATCTGATTCTAGCGACAGATCAAAGGAAAAATCTAATGACCAGAAGGTTACATGAGGAAGAAGTTTTGTTCATATAAACATTTTTTACGTGTAATGCACTAATGTGTTCTTCTTATCGATATTTATGGTTGTGCAGACACTACGAAGGCTTGCTCAAAATCGTGAAGCTGCTAGAAAAAGTCGGTTGAGGAAAAAAGTATGTTTATTGCAGTTTTGTTATGTCTTTTCAATGTCATCTTACTGTTTGGTTTTGGAGGAGAGGTGTCTGTAATGATGCACATGTCTAATGCAGTTTATAATATCTTGTGTGTCTGATCTGCTTACAGGCATACGTGCAGCAACTGGAGAGCAGCCGGCTGAAGCTGTCCTCTCTCGAGCAAGAGCTCCAGAGAGCTCGCCAACAGGTTGTGTTGTTATTCTCTTGGTATATAATGTCCCTTCAGTGATTTATGCTTACTCAGTTACTCTTACTCCAGTTTGTGATTATTCATGTCATGTTTTTTGTTTTGTTACTATGTCAAATTCATTTCTCAAGGAAGAAACTTTGTTGTATGTAGGGTATTTTCATTTCAAGCTCAGGCGATCAATCCCATTCAATGAGTGGAAACGGTACTTGATTTCTAAATTTGCCCTTACTGATGTATATTTTGGTGTTCCTGGATGCGAGATTTTATCATAATGTCGGCTTTTGTGAATTTCATTATTGTTTTTGTCGCATGATATATAGTGAATGTTACAAGAGTCTAGCTATCATATGTTTAAATTATTGGTTCATATGATTTATACTACAACTAGTCTAATCGTGGTTGTATTAGACCATTGATAAAATAAATATTTAAATATGCATACTAATTTTATATAATAATATTATACTACTCATAGCTAAACATCTATAAGGTAAATAAAATAAATAAAAAAGTTCAAATTAAAATTGAAACTAAACTTAGCTTTCATTATCATTTATGAACACCATGTCCAATGAACATTTGTGAACAAAATAAGAGATTTGTAAACACTGATATATAAAATTACATTCATTTTCATGTGTAATACACAAAAGATATTACACTATAAATAACTGTTTAAATAAAATAAATAATTATACAATTTAATCAAATGAAAAATGAAACTAACCTTAGCTTCCATTAGCATATATGAACCAAAGAATATTTGTGAACAAAATGAAGCTATTGTGAACACTTATATAGAAAATTGTGTAGCTTTTCATATGCTTGAAATTCAATCCTTTCAAATTCCATAACTTATATCATAATTTCTAATTAATTAAATAAATTCTATTTAATAGTACAACCTAAAGATTCTTAACTTAACTAATCAATATGTTTGATGGAAAATAATATCAAATTATAAAATATATTAATTATGTGACACATGTCAATTTCTAAAGCATGCAATGGATGACACATGGCATCACATGAGGGATTCAAAGATCCTAGGTGGCTTCCTCTCAAGCCTCCATGAGAGTTTCACCACATCCTTTTTTTATTTATATATATATATAGATAGATAGATAGATTATAAATTTTTCTGTATGGGTCAAAGAAATGAGATCCACCCACATGGAATACTGAATTGGAGAAATAGGACCGTTTATCATATTGGGTTTTGTTTTTGTTTTTCATTTTTTGTGGCTGTTTTCAAAGTAATAACAACATAGACCAACAGATGACATAGGATTAGCATCATATTAGTGTCTTGCCTTTTATCATTATTGTTATTTTTCTGTTGACTGCTGGATGTCTGTGATACTCAGTCATTCCTTTATACAGATTTTTAGCATTAAGAACCTATATTCTTGATTGCATGATTCTGCAGGTGCCTTGGCGTTTGATGTAGAATATGTGCGGTGGCTAGAAGAACACAACAGGCAGATAAATGAGCTCAGAGCTGCTGTCAATTCACATGCTGGAGACACTGAACTTCGCACTATTGTTGACAATGTCGCTGCCCACTTCAATGATGTTTACAGGTTGAAAGGTATTGCAGCAAAAGCTGATGTTTTCCACATATTGTCAGGAATGTGGAAGACACCAGCAGAGCGGTGTTTTATGTGGATCGGTGGTTTCCGCTCATCTGAGCTCCTCAAAGTGGGTTTCTTATTCTGAGCTTTTGCTGTAACCCATCTTTGTCATCATTTTTTTTTGTCTATTGTTGCTAGTTATTTGTGAGAGCATATTGATCATATTTTCATATTATAATTGCTCTTAGTTGAATACGTTGTGTGGCCACTTCTAACGATTACGTTTAAGCCTAGGGATCATCGAGGGATAGAGAACGTGCTTCATTGAGGTATCAGGTTTTTAAGCTAGGTTTTAGCCCAGTTCTTTTTTGAAAACAGGATGGCCATTTCCAGTGTGAATGGAACGAAGTCCGAATCTGGCTTCATTTTCCTAGGTTGAGTGACATCAAACCTGCTTCTTGACCTTCAGTTTCCACTGTTTGATTCTCCCCTAATGTATCAGCATTCTCTCACTTCAATAGATTTTATAGTTGACCTGCACTGAGGTGTTAGTTTTGCAAGAAGAAAACATTTCTTTGGCCGTATGTAAGTTGTTCTTCTTCTGGTGCAGCTTCTTGTCAATCAATTGGAGCCTCTAACCGAGCAACAGTTGGTGGGCATCTACAACTTGCAGCAGTCATCCCAACAGGCTGAAGATGCTCTGTCACAAGGGATGGAAGCACTGCAGCAATCTTTGGCTGAGACCTTGGCCAATGGCACCCCTGGCTCATCAGGTTCAAGTGGGAATGTTGCCAACTACATGGGTCAAATGGCAATGGCCATGGGGAAGCTGGGAACTCTTGAGGGGTTCCTTCGTCAGGTAATCTTTTTTTTTTTCTGCCTTGTGTTGCTTTCTTGTCCAATGCTTCAATTATTTGACGAAAAAGTGCACATCCTTCAAAAATGAAATAAATAAATAAAAATGGTGTTACTCCAAAAGTTTATGGAGTGACTTCTTTGGCATTCCAAAATTCTATTTTCTTTGATTTCTCTAGCAAGAGCGGCTATTACAACAGAGATCATGTTTCCTTGCTTGGTCATATTTTTGTGTTGTTTTGTTGAAGAAGCTAAGATAATTATTTTACTGCCACCATTAGTTATTCTAAAGATTTGAAAATAGAATCCTAGATTTTTTTCCCGTGCCTTAGCAAGATTCTTGCCTAAAGAGAAACTGTAGCATTCCAGGGATTGATTCCTAGACTGATGCTTTTCTATTTTATGTGCCTGTGCATCTTAACGAGCCGGCTTCGTCTCCTTCTCTCCTTGTGTTGTATATCCAGACCTACTGGATACCCAAATTGCTATGAATGGTTTCTGTTTCTTCCGTGTGCAAACTATTAGATATAGTTTTCCCCTGCTTTCATTGAGAATTTTGTGATTTGACCTTGTGCAACCTTGGCGTGCACCACTTTCAATAGTCTTCCCTTGTTTCCCTTTCTGTTCTATCTGCGATTTTCTTGGCCGTCATTTCTTTTGCTTTGGCAATTTCAGGCTGATAGTCTAAGACAGCAAACACTAGAACAGCTGCACCGAATACTGACCACCCGGCAATCAGCACGTGCCCTTCTGGCAATAAATGAATACTTCTCTAGGCTTCGAGCCCTTAGTTCTCTCTGGTTGGCCCGGCCACAGGAGTAATAAGCAGTAGATTGTCTTGGATACAAAGATGCCTGTGTATACAAAGTTACAATTGAAGATTTATCATTCTCCTGTCTGCCGTAGTAGGTCAGAATTTTTAGTTCAACACGAAGATTTGTTGTAATGCTACCACTACTCGTCTTCAAATTCATCGCCACGGGCGACCATATTGCAGTGGAGGCATAGTTGTTGTAATTACAGGTTTCATATGCAGTTGTAACTTCCATAAATATGAAGTAGATCTAAGCTTTATTTCTTGCGTTGTAAAACAGTTAGTGCAAATAAGTTGATTAAAGTAGGCTTTGGTAGAACTGATGAAAGTGAAATGTGATAGGAGTCGTTTGTAACATAGGTTACAGACTACAGTAATCAAATTTGTATAAATCAGATCAATCAAGGTGAGGGTTGCTTTCCATTTTCTTTTATCATCTGTTTGGCTGGTGTTTTTTACTTGAGGCAATGCCGGTGTTGTTGCTTGAGTTGATATCAGTTAAGTCACATCCTTTTGGCATTAGACCAGCGGTTTGCTGGCATGATGTGTATGAAGATTTGGGGTGGAGGAGCTGTGTTATTACCTGATCCGGTTTGTGATCCCCCCGAATTTGCCTTTTTAAGGTCAGTTCCAGGTCTCTGAAGTGCCTGTTTCTACCAATTCCTAGCTTATCGGGAAAAAAAGAAAAAGATAGATGCATTTTCAATCCACGACCAACTGTAAGATTTGGTCTTGATAGCAGATGACATGCAGAATCAAGCAGGGTTTTATAACAAACTCGTTAAAGTTCTTTTTCAGTAAAAGTTACTCAGAACTTCAAAGTTTGACATACACATTAAACTAGTAAATGGAGACACGTTATTGAAACTGGAGTGACAAAACTTGAATAAATCACAAACTCACTACCTTGAAGATAAAAACTATCACAGACTCTATAAGAAGCTTCCTCAGATATCTCATGTACACTCTCCCGGCGAATGGTAGACTAATAGCACAGAAGGTAAGATTGGGAAATCACTGGTTCAGAAAAGGTAACACCGGCGATTATGGTTTTTGGGATTCAACGTCATTCCCTGTAAAGGACGACCCCAAATGGAGCATAAGAGGATATACAGGGGTAAATTCCTTGTCTCCTCTTGATCTGACTTTAGCAGCATAGTCATCTAGAGTTGCTTTAATACCTTTCCAAATTTGATCCTGACCCTGAGAATCTAGCCACAGCGAATATTGCAGCGGCGTAAGTTTGTTCCTTTGAAGCGGTGACTGCAAATCGTCAGGGCCTCTGGTATAAAGGTGATGAAGTATGGCACTTAGTGGGAGATCTTGCAGGAGAGGAGATGCCGCCAGCTGAGATGTCTCTAAGAAAATAAGCGGACGGAATGCCCGAAGTGCCCGGTAGGGAGGACCGAGCTGTTCCACGGGGAACAAATTCTGGCCTACGGTTAACTCAAGCTCGGCCATATCTTTGGCCATCCTCAGTTTCCCAGACTCTGAAAGGGGTCTTACTAGAGAAGCATGCCTGATAAAGAATGCTAAAACACGCGATGCCATGCTTCTAACAAGCTGGGTGCATATGGTCTCGGTCCCTGCAGTTGCAACGTTTGCTGAGGAAGGCAACAGCCTAGACAAGAACTCAGTACGAAAGTGAAGAACGTACTTCTGCAACTCCTCCATGTAAGGTGAAGCATTGTTGTCCATTGCAGCATCCATGCCAAGAACACCAAAGTTCTGCTCATGAATTTGCAAGATGCATGATTCAAGACGATCCATCATTGCTTTGAACAAGGGTGTCACAGAATCACGAGCAACCCCATATATTACACCTAGTGAAGGAGACAACACGTCTGCAGCTATACTAGGCAGTCTATTAATAATAGATGATATGCGAGTGTGAATTTCCTGCAGATGCTGATACAAAGCAAAGTTCTTGAGTTGTGCTGGTGTTGCAGGGCCTGAAATTTGGCGTGCCTCATGACCAGTGGATACCTGCAATCAAAATGCACTTACGTCATCTGTCAAATGAAAGTTCTAATGTTGAGGAAATTAGACGAGGAGGCTGCACCCTAAGAATAATAAATGAAATTCACTCTACAGTTTAAGCAATGACTATAAATTTTATAGGCAACAACAGCAACTAACAATGAATTGACAATGATTAACGGCCGGAAAAAAGTAGCACAATCATTAGCATAAGGAAACACCCCAAAAAACAAATCTTGGTACTGAGGACAGACTGCAAGTCTGCAACTAGGGCAAACAATTGGATTGCTATTATTTCTTTTGAGAAACTATTCCCTATATAACACGTGAAAGCAGACCAAAATGAACACCATAAAAAATCTAATCAGACAAACAAGAAGTATTCTTGCTTTCACTAATTTACCTGATATTCAGCTCGTTCTGCAAGCAGGATTAAAACCGTGCCAATTTGACGCAACACAAGAAGAGTCAAACGCCCGTTCAATTGAACACCTTCAATTTCTTCCTGGATGCGCGATATAATTCTTGAGATCTGTTCTTTAGAGGGAACACTGCCGCGGCTGGACATGGGGAAAATGTTATTCACAAGATCTGAAAGGCGACTTAAGCAAAGAGCCAGAAAAGCTGTCTGGAATATTTCAATAGTCACAACCATCTGCTCTTTTCCTTCCAAAGTAATAGCTGGTAAAACCCCTTTAACATCAGTATCACGTGAGATCCTGTCAAGAAGGTTCTCCACTGTAGAGAAGAGCTTTGGATAACCCATGGTAAAAATCTCCTTAACAAAACTTGATGCAGTAAAAGCAGATTTCATTTGGCTAGCAAAAGCCTTCATTAAGGCTTCCCAAACTCGATCCGTAAGCATGGGATCTTCATCCTACAGTAAGAAAACTAACATAAGCAGATGACATAAATAAAGTAAATCGCAGAACAGTAATAAAACAAGTTATAGCACTCGTTTTCACACGCCAAAAATTACAGGAGGCTTGTTTGCATCAGCAATAATTTAACATATTCAATATAAGACGCAAATAAAGGCTGTCCGTTATGATCCACCCATTCAAATTAAAACCTAGACTAGTATCAGCTTGAATATACTCCGCTGCTTCTGTAACCAATACTGTTCTAGTGGTGATGAGCAAGAATCCAAACTTTTAAGTTAAACCTTGCCGCCAAAGCCTATGCTTTGAAGTTTGCTATGAAATAGTTCTAACAACATGCATAATTTAAGATCGACTAATCGCTTATTATGGACTTCATACAACAGAAGTAGCATAACTCAGCAAGTCAATTACACTGTATACCACTAGGATCTAATTTTTTGCAATTTAGTTCATAATATGTGGTTCTACACAATTATAATAGCCTGAGAGACAAACTAAAGATTGCCTGAATATTTACCTTGATGACCTCTTCAAGCAGCAACACATGCGTGAATGGATCCCTCTTCTTGGACAATACCCTCTGCAAATGCCAAACGGCGACCACTACAGAATGCAATTGATCCATACAAATCCCCATCCTTTGCCAAAGAGCTTCCCTCGCCCGTGCCCCTCCTCCAATCTGAGGAGTACCACTTCCCCTGATACCTCCGGGCCCAAAACCCCCACCGCCGCTCGCAGCTGAAATGGCTTTCATATCCAAAGCAACACCGATACTCTTCACTCCAATCCCTTTGTACTTGTTCACCAATTGCTCAACAGTGGGCTTCAACTCCCCCATATTGTAAAACACTTGCAATCCAGTCCCCACTTCTGCCTGATTCAGCCCTTCCATCCCCCTCTCAACCACTTTCATCGCCTCCCTTCGCAATGTCTCTCCAACCTCTTTCACCCAAATCAGCTCTTCGTCGACCACATCGACGCCCACCAATCCATACTCACTGCACATGCTCAAGATCTCGCAATGCAGCTGCGCTGCCTTGGCAAGATCTAGCTTTTCGGGCTCACTCTCGGACATCAGATCACGGAGCTTCTTAGAAAGCCTGAGGGTACGGATGGAGTGCTGCAACAGCTGAGTGGTGCTGTGGAGGTTGGACAGCTGGTAGGTCTTGGACTGTATGGAGGCATAAGGGTCAGAGAGCTCGGATCGGATGCAGCGGAGGGAGGACTGAAGGGATGAGACGGAGGATCGGACGGTGGAGAGGGTGTGGTCGGCATCTTTAAGTGAGGAGAGCTGAGAGAGGAGGTGGGAGTGGCGAGAAAGGACTTGGGAGCGGAGCTGGGACTCGAGGAGGCGGATGGCTTGGTGGAGGTGCTCGGCGGTGGAGGCAGGGGAGCCGGAGGAGAGGGCGGCGGAGGAGAAGGAGGTGGAGGAGAAAGAAGGGGAGAGGAATGGGGAGAGGATGGGGTCAGAGGCGAAGGAGTCCAAGGGGGAGGCTCCGGCTGAGGAAGGCGGAGGAGTGGCCGAGGAAGTGGGGGTTTTGAAGGTGGAGAGACGCTGGAGAGGAGAAGCGGATACGCTCTGGATTGTCGCGGGGGAAGCCATTTCTCCAACTTCAATCCATAGAACTTGACTTACATACTCGTAATGTAATTATATTTTTTCCATTAAAATTTACAAAACAACGATTTTTTCAAGTTTTCTCAATGTTTACGATTTTTTAAAGTTAAATGGACTGTTCGTTATATTTTTCTTTATTTTTAACATGTTTTAACAATTATATTTACCATTTCTTTTAAATTCTTCATTTTTAAAACTATAATAATTGTATTGGAAGTTTGGGAAAAAACAAAAATGGGTACCTGCAGTCGTTTTAAAACCTCCCTCCACTTCCATCGAATGATTTATTTCATCCCTCACCCTAACGCCATCCATTTTTTCCGTATGTTTGCTTACGTTTCGTGCTACGTCACTGGCTGCTGACGTGTCACGTCGCGTAGGCAGAAACCAACCGGGTCGAGCTCGAAACGGGTCGCAAAATCGGGCTGCCAATTTTGCGTGAAACGACGTG
>NBIL01143013.1:0-11820 GCA_002752925.1 Viola pubescens var. scabriuscula
GATGGCGTTAGGGTGAGGGATGAAATAAATCATTCGATGGAAGTGGAGGGAGGTTTTAAAACGACTGCAGGTACCCATTTTTGTTTTTTCCCAAACTTCCAATACAATTATTATAGTTTTAAAAATGAAGAATTTAAAAGAAATGGTAAATATAATTGTTAAAACATGTTAAAAATAAAGAAAAATATAACGAACAGTCCATTTAACTTTAAAAAATCGTAAACATTGAGAAAACTTGAAAAAATCGTTGTTTTGTAAATTTTAATGGAAAAAATATAATTACATTACGAGTATGTAAGTCAAGTTCTATGGATTGAAGTTGGAGAAATGGCTTCCCCCGCGACAATCCAGAGCGTATCCGCTTCTCCTCTCCAGCGTCTCTCCACCTTCAAAACCCCCACTTCCTCGGCCACTCCTCCGCCTTCCTCAGCCGGAGCCTCCCCCTTGGACTCCTTCGCCTCTGACCCCATCCTCTCCCCATTCCTCTCCCCTTCTTTCTCCTCCACCTCCTTCTCCTCCGCCGCCCTCTCCTCCGGCTCCCCTGCCTCCACCGCCGAGCACCTCCACCAAGCCATCCGCCTCCTCGAGTCCCAGCTCCGCTCCCAAGTCCTTTCTCGCCACTCCCACCTCCTCTCTCAGCTCTCCTCACTTAAAGATGCCGACCACACCCTCTCCACCGTCCGATCCTCCGTCTCATCCCTTCAGTCCTCCCTCCGCTGCATCCGATCCGAGCTCTCTGACCCTTATGCCTCCATACAGTCCAAGACCTACCAGCTGTCCAACCTCCACAGCACCACTCAGCTGTTGCAGCACTCCATCCGTACCCTCAGGCTTTCTAAGAAGCTCCGTGATCTGATGTCCGAGAGTGAGCCCGAAAAGCTAGATCTTGCCAAGGCAGCGCAGCTGCATTGCGAGATCTTGAGCATGTGCAGTGAGTATGGATTGGTGGGCGTCGATGTGGTCGACGAAGAGCTGATTTGGGTGAAAGAGGTTGGAGAGACATTGCGAAGGGAGGCGATGAAAGTGGTTGAGAGGGGGATGGAAGGGCTGAATCAGGCAGAAGTGGGGACTGGATTGCAAGTGTTTTACAATATGGGGGAGTTGAAGCCCACTGTTGAGCAATTGGTGAACAAGTACAAAGGGATTGGAGTGAAGAGTATCGGTGTTGCTTTGGATATGAAAGCCATTTCAGCTGCGAGCGGCGGTGGGGGTTTTGGGCCCGGAGGTATCAGGGGAAGTGGTACTCCTCAGATTGGAGGAGGGGCACGGGCGAGGGAAGCTCTTTGGCAAAGGATGGGGATTTGTATGGATCAATTGCATTCTGTAGTGGTCGCCGTTTGGCATTTGCAGAGGGTATTGTCCAAGAAGAGGGATCCATTCACGCATGTGTTGCTGCTTGAAGAGGTCATCAAGGTAAATATTCAGGCAATCTTTAGTTTGTCTCTCAGGCTATTATAATTGTGTAGAACCACATATTATGAACTAAATTGCAAAAAATTAGATCCTAGTGGTATACAGTGTAATTGACTTGCTGAGTTATGCTACTTCTGTTGTATGAAGTCCATAATAAGCGATTAGTCGATCTTAAATTATGCATGTTGTTAGAACTATTTCATAGCAAACTTCAAAGCATAGGCTTTGGCGGCAAGGTTTAACTTAAAAGTTTGGATTCTTGCTCATCACCACTAGAACAGTATTGGTTACAGAAGCAGCGGAGTATATTCAAGCTGATACTAGTCTAGGTTTTAATTTGAATGGGTGGATCATAACGGACAGCCTTTATTTGCGTCTTATATTGAATATGTTAAATTATTGCTGATGCAAACAAGCCTCCTGTAATTTTTGGCGTGTGAAAACGAGTGCTATAACTTGTTTTATTACTGTTCTGCGATTTACTTTATTTATGTCATCTGCTTATGTTAGTTTTCTTACTGTAGGATGAAGATCCCATGCTTACGGATCGAGTTTGGGAAGCCTTAATGAAGGCTTTTGCTAGCCAAATGAAATCTGCTTTTACTGCATCAAGTTTTGTTAAGGAGATTTTTACCATGGGTTATCCAAAGCTCTTCTCTACAGTGGAGAACCTTCTTGACAGGATCTCACGTGATACTGATGTTAAAGGGGTTTTACCAGCTATTACTTTGGAAGGAAAAGAGCAGATGGTTGTGACTATTGAAATATTCCAGACAGCTTTTCTGGCTCTTTGCTTAAGTCGCCTTTCAGATCTTGTGAATAACATTTTCCCCATGTCCAGCCGCGGCAGTGTTCCCTCTAAAGAACAGATCTCAAGAATTATATCGCGCATCCAGGAAGAAATTGAAGGTGTTCAATTGAACGGGCGTTTGACTCTTCTTGTGTTGCGTCAAATTGGCACGGTTTTAATCCTGCTTGCAGAACGAGCTGAATATCAGGTAAATTAGTGAAAGCAAGAATACTTCTTGTTTGTCTGATTAGATTTTTTATGGTGTTCATTTTGGTCTGCTTTCACGTGTTATATAGGGAATAGTTTCTCAAAAGAAATAATAGCAATCCAATTGTTTGCCCTAGTTGCAGACTTGCAGTCTGTCCTCAGTACCAAGATTTGTTTTTTGGGGTGTTTCCTTATGCTAATGATTGTGCTACTTTTTTCCGGCCGTTAATCATTGTCAATTCATTGTTAGTTGCTGTTGTTGCCTATAAAATTTATAGTCATTGCTTAAACTGTAGAGTGAATTTCATTTATTATTCTTAGGGTGCAGCCTCCTCGTCTAATTTCCTCAACATTAGAACTTTCATTTGACAGATGACGTAAGTGCATTTTGATTGCAGGTATCCACTGGTCATGAGGCACGCCAAATTTCAGGCCCTGCAACACCAGCACAACTCAAGAACTTTGCTTTGTATCAGCATCTGCAGGAAATTCACACTCGCATATCATCTATTATTAATAGACTGCCTAGTATAGCTGCAGACGTGTTGTCTCCTTCACTAGGTGTAATATATGGGGTTGCTCGTGATTCTGTGACACCCTTGTTCAAAGCAATGATGGATCGTCTTGAATCATGCATCTTGCAAATTCATGAGCAGAACTTTGGTGTTCTTGGCATGGATGCTGCAATGGACAACAATGCTTCACCTTACATGGAGGAGTTGCAGAAGTACGTTCTTCACTTTCGTACTGAGTTCTTGTCTAGGCTGTTGCCTTCCTCAGCAAACGTTGCAACTGCAGGGACCGAGACCATATGCACCCAGCTTGTTAGAAGCATGGCATCGCGTGTTTTAGCATTCTTTATCAGGCATGCTTCTCTAGTAAGACCCCTTTCAGAGTCTGGGAAACTGAGGATGGCCAAAGATATGGCCGAGCTTGAGTTAACCGTAGGCCAGAATTTGTTCCCCGTGGAACAGCTCGGTCCTCCCTACCGGGCACTTCGGGCATTCCGTCCGCTTATTTTCTTAGAGACATCTCAGCTGGCGGCATCTCCTCTCCTGCAAGATCTCCCACTAAGTGCCATACTTCATCACCTTTATACCAGAGGCCCTGACGATTTGCAGTCACCGCTTCAAAGGAACAAACTTACGCCGCTGCAATATTCGCTGTGGCTAGATTCTCAGGGTCAGGATCAAATTTGGAAAGGTATTAAAGCAACTCTAGATGACTATGCTGCTAAAGTCAGATCAAGAGGAGACAAGGAATTTACCCCTGTATATCCTCTTATGCTCCATTTGGGGTCGTCCTTTACAGGGAATGACGTTGAATCCCAAAAACCATAATCGCCGGTGTTACCTTTTCTGAACCAGTGATTTCCCAATCTTACCTTCTGTGCTATTAGTCTACCATTCGCCGGGAGAGTGTACATGAGATATCTGAGGAAGCTTCTTATAGAGTCTGTGATAGTTTTTATCTTCAAGGTAGTGAGTTTGTGATTTATTCAAGTTTTGTCACTCCAGTTTCAATAACGTGTCTCCATTTACTAGTTTAATGTGTATGTCAAACTTTGAAGTTCTGAGTAACTTTTACTGAAAAAGAACTTTAACGAGTTTGTTATAAAACCCTGCTTGATTCTGCATGTCATCTGCTATCAAGACCAAATCTTACAGTTGGTCGTGGATTGAAAATGCATCTATCTTTTTCTTTTTTTCCCGATAAGCTAGGAATTGGTAGAAACAGGCACTTCAGAGACCTGGAACTGACCTTAAAAAGGCAAATTCGGGGGGATCACAAACCGGATCAGGTAATAACACAGCTCCTCCACCCCAAATCTTCATACACATCATGCCAGCAAACCGCTGGTCTAATGCCAAAAGGATGTGACTTAACTGATATCAACTCAAGCAACAACACCGGCATTGCCTCAAGTAAAAAACACCAGCCAAACAGATGATAAAAGAAAATGGAAAGCAACCCTCACCTTGATTGATCTGATTTATACAAATTTGATTACTGTAGTCTGTAACCTATGTTACAAACGACTCCTATCACATTTCACTTTCATCAGTTCTACCAAAGCCTACTTTAATCAACTTATTTGCACTAACTGTTTTACAACGCAAGAAATAAAGCTTAGATCTACTTCATATTTATGGAAGTTACAACTGCATATGAAACCTGTAATTACAACAACTATGCCTCCACTGCAATATGGTCGCCCGTGGCGATGAATTTGAAGACGAGTAGTGGTAGCATTACAACAAATCTTCGTGTTGAACTAAAAATTCTGACCTACTACGGCAGACAGGAGAATGATAAATCTTCAATTGTAACTTTGTATACACAGGCATCTTTGTATCCAAGACAATCTACTGCTTATTACTCCTGTGGCCGGGCCAACCAGAGAGAACTAAGGGCTCGAAGCCTAGAGAAGTATTCATTTATTGCCAGAAGGGCACGTGCTGATTGCCGGGTGGTCAGTATTCGGTGCAGCTGTTCTAGTGTTTGCTGTCTTAGACTATCAGCCTGAAATTGCCAAAGCAAAAGAAATGACGGCCAAGAAAATCGCAGATAGAACAGAAAGGGAAACAAGGGAAGACTATTGAAAGTGGTGCACGCCAAGGTTGCACAAGGTCAAATCACAAAATTCTCAATGAAAGCAGGGGAAAACTATATCTAATAGTTTGCACACGGAAGAAACAGAAACCATTCATAGCAATTTGGGTATCCAGTAGGTCTGGATATACAACACAAGGAGAGAAGGAGACGAAGCCGGCTCGTTAAGATGCACAGGCACATAAAATAGAAAAGCATCAGTCTAGGAATCAATCCCTGGAATGCTACAGTTTCTCTTTAGGCAAGAATCTTGCTAAGGCACGGGAAAAAAATCTAGGATTCTATTTTCAAATCTTTAGAATAACTAATGGTGGCAGTAAAATAATTATCTTAGCTTCTTCAACAAAACAACACAAAAATATGACCAAGCAAGGAAACATGATCTCTGTTGTAATAGCCGCTCTTGCTAGAGAAATCAAAGAAAATAGAATTTTGGAATGCCAAAGAAGTCACTCCATAAACTTTTGGAGTAACACCATTTTTATTTATTTATTTCATTTTTGAAGGATGTGCACTTTTTCGTCAAATAATTGAAGCATTGGACAAGAAAGCAACACAAGGCAGAAAAAAAAAAAGATTACCTGACGAAGGAACCCCTCAAGAGTTCCCAGCTTCCCCATGGCCATTGCCATTTGACCCATGTAGTTGGCAACATTCCCACTTGAACCTGATGAGCCAGGGGTGCCATTGGCCAAGGTCTCAGCCAAAGATTGCTGCAGTGCTTCCATCCCTTGTGACAGAGCATCTTCAGCCTGTTGGGATGACTGCTGCAAGTTGTAGATGCCCACCAACTGTTGCTCGGTTAGAGGCTCCAATTGATTGACAAGAAGCTGCACCAGAAGAAGAACAACTTACATACGGCCAAAGAAATGTTTTCTTCTTGCAAAACTAACACCTCAGTGCAGGTCAACTATAAAATCTATTGAAGTGAGAGAATGCTGATACATTAGGGGAGAATCAAACAGTGGAAACTGAAGGTCAAGAAGCAGGTTTGATGTCACTCAACCTAGGAAAATGAAGCCAGATTCGGACTTCGTTCCATTCACACTGGAAATGGCCATCCTGTTTTCAAAAAAGAACTGGGCTAAAACCTAGCTTAAAAACCTGATACCTCAATGAAGCACGTTCTCTATCCCTCGATGATCCCTAGGCTTAAACGTAATCGTTAGAAGTGGCCACACAACGTATTCAACTAAGAGCAATTATAATATGAAAATATGATCAATATGCTCTCACAAATAACTAGCAACAATAGACAAAAAAAAATGATGACAAAGATGGGTTACAGCAAAAGCTCAGAATAAGAAACCCACTTTGAGGAGCTCAGATGAGCGGAAACCACCGATCCACATAAAACACCGCTCTGCTGGTGTCTTCCACATTCCTGACAATATGTGGAAAACATCAGCTTTTGCTGCAATACCTTTCAACCTGTAAACATCATTGAAGTGGGCAGCGACATTGTCAACAATAGTGCGAAGTTCAGTGTCTCCAGCATGTGAATTGACAGCAGCTCTGAGCTCATTTATCTGCCTGTTGTGTTCTTCTAGCCACCGCACATATTCTACATCAAACGCCAAGGCACCTGCAGAATCATGCAATCAAGAATATAGGTTCTTAATGCTAAAAATCTGTATAAAGGAATGACTGAGTATCACAGACATCCAGCAGTCAACAGAAAAATAACAATAATGATAAAAGGCAAGACACTAATATGATGCTAATCCTATGTCATCTGTTGGTCTATGTTGTTATTACTTTGAAAACAGCCACAAAAAATGAAAAACAAAAACAAAACCCAATATGATAAACGGTCCTATTTCTCCAATTCAGTATTCCATGTGGGTGGATCTCATTTCTTTGACCCATACAGAAAAATTTATAATCTATCTATCTATCTATATATATATATAAATAAAAAAAGGATGTGGTGAAACTCTCATGGAGGCTTGAGAGGAAGCCACCTAGGATCTTTGAATCCCTCATGTGATGCCATGTGTCATCCATTGCATGCTTTAGAAATTGACATGTGTCACATAATTAATATATTTTATAATTTGATATTATTTTCCATCAAACATATTGATTAGTTAAGTTAAGAATCTTTAGGTTGTACTATTAAATAGAATTTATTTAATTAATTAGAAATTATGATATAAGTTATGGAATTTGAAAGGATTGAATTTCAAGCATATGAAAAGCTACACAATTTTCTATATAAGTGTTCACAATAGCTTCATTTTGTTCACAAATATTCTTTGGTTCATATATGCTAATGGAAGCTAAGGTTAGTTTCATTTTTCATTTGATTAAATTGTATAATTATTTATTTTATTTAAACAGTTATTTATAGTGTAATATCTTTTGTGTATTACACATGAAAATGAATGTAATTTTATATATCAGTGTTTACAAATCTCTTATTTTGTTCACAAATGTTCATTGGACATGGTGTTCATAAATGATAATGAAAGCTAAGTTTAGTTTCAATTTTAATTTGAACTTTTTTATTTATTTTATTTACCTTATAGATGTTTAGCTATGAGTAGTATAATATTATTATATAAAATTAGTATGCATATTTAAATATTTATTTTATCAATGGTCTAATACAACCACGATTAGACTAGTTGTAGTATAAATCATATGAACCAATAATTTAAACATATGATAGCTAGACTCTTGTAACATTCACTATATATCATGCGACAAAAACAATAATGAAATTCACAAAAGCCGACATTATGATAAAATCTCGCATCCAGGAACACCAAAATATACATCAGTAAGGGCAAATTTAGAAATCAAGTACCGTTTCCACTCATTGAATGGGATTGATCGCCTGAGCTTGAAATGAAAATACCCTACATACAACAAAGTTTCTTCCTTGAGAAATGAATTTGACATAGTAACAAAACAAAAAACATGACATGAATAATCACAAACTGGAGTAAGAGTAACTGAGTAAGCATAAATCACTGAAGGGACATTATATACCAAGAGAATAACAACACAACCTGTTGGCGAGCTCTCTGGAGCTCTTGCTCGAGAGAGGACAGCTTCAGCCGGCTGCTCTCCAGTTGCTGCACGTATGCCTGTAAGCAGATCAGACACACAAGATATTATAAACTGCATTAGACATGTGCATCATTACAGACACCTCTCCTCCAAAACCAAACAGTAAGATGACATTGAAAAGACATAACAAAACTGCAATAAACATACTTTTTTCCTCAACCGACTTTTTCTAGCAGCTTCACGATTTTGAGCAAGCCTTCGTAGTGTCTGCACAACCATAAATATCGATAAGAAGAACACATTAGTGCATTACACGTAAAAAATGTTTATATGAACAAAACTTCTTCCTCATGTAACCTTCTGGTCATTAGATTTTTCCTTTGATCTGTCGCTAGAATCAGATGCCAAAGCTACAGCTGATTGTCCTCTTTCAAACTGCATAATGTAAATCACCAACATTATTACCTACCACTAATCAACACCTTAATTTCAATCAGCAAAGGAAATATCCTTTGTTAAGAAGCCAGTAGTGTAACAAAAATGAAGCACAAAAGTGCGTTTGAATGTCAGGAGATAAATGGATGCACCGTTTGATTTTTTTCCTCAGAGTCATCTGTTGACGTATCAGTTCTAGGACTGCCTTCAGCCATGCTGGTCTCTCCCCAGTTCTCACGATGACCACCAGGAAGCTGTGGTTCTCTTTGAAGCAATAACGTTTGAGGCCCCACACCAGTGGTGGAAAGATTTATCTCTGCTGGTGCAAGTGGCTGAATTACAAGATGGAAGATTCTTAGTAACTTTTCTTCTCCAACACAACAATTATATAAATACGGAGGGGAGATAGAATCTCGCCTTGTTTAGAGTTCCAAATTGGATATCCGAACCTATTGCCTGACTTGTTGATTTTAATTGATTAAATACAGGATCTAAAAGACAACAAATTCATCAAGTACAAAAAAGTGAATTAGAATCTAGAATCCATCAAAACATAATTGTTGCACACCGCAGTCTGAACAAAATGAGCTAAAACAATTACACTGCAATACCCTAGCACCTCAGGCCAAATATATCATAAATAAAGGCCATGTGTCATCCAAATGGTCCATAGGAACAAACAATAACAAGGCAAAATCAGAAGTGGAAAATTTTAGAAGAATGCCGAAATGTTGACCATCACAACATAGCAATTATTCTAAACCAGTGGCATGTGGTTGAAAAAACAGAAACAAGTGGAATTATAATCGGATGGTCAATATGAATTAACAAATATATATCCATCAGTGAGTATATCAGAATCTAAAGAGTCAGGATTCATGAGCATAACAATAAAGAGCGACGGGAAAAAAAGAATTAAAAAAAGTCCTATTCCAACAACAATAAAGATTTGAATGCATACTCCTGCTAAGATCAACAGCATCTTCTATACGAAATCCAAGAGTTTGCTCAAGTGTTCCGAAGTCTGAAATTCGAGAAGAATGAACAGTACTTGTCTCTGTGCTGCTGAAAACCGTAAACCACCAGAACTATAAGCACCAAAACAGCGATGCAGGGATGAAGAAAAGCTGAACAGTAATACTCAATGCGAGCAGCAATCTAGTCAGAAAAACTAGTTTCCTATTGCCAAACCCATTAAATTAATAGCAGAAACATCTGAACTAAAATTCTGAAAAATAAACCAGAAATTATGACCAATAGGAATGCTGCTTCTGAATAATCATCTGTAATTGTGGCACAGCCCAATATCACCCTGTGATTGGAACATCCACTGCCAAAGTCACACGATGATAGTATACTGACGATCCCTAAATAGGCTACAAAGTATGCTTTAACTGTTGGGTATGGGCAGGCAACCCAAAGGATGGAGGTTCACCCACAGAACGTTTCATGTAAATATCCTAAGGGTATGGCCATCTCCAATTTTCTCCAACCCATAAATTCTATACTCTCTTTCCAAATTATCAACACAATTGATTGACAACTCATGACATGGAGGCACAAGACATCATAATCAACACCCTGTGCGCCATAATCCATAATCCATAATCACGTCAATATTCAGCTAAAACTTTCAAGCACTTACATGCTTGTGAGAGAGATCAATATAAGAAAGATCTTTGTTTTCTCCTATGAAGTGTGTTGGCCTCACCCGAAATTATTACAAATAGCACATATGTATCAATAAACTATTCTTGCTCAAAATGTACAGGAATTAACAGTATGAGTCACACTATACTTGTATTAATGACTATGAACCAAGCAGAAAATAGAAATTAAAATTTTGAACAACAGGAGTTCAGGACTACTACAACTAAGAAACAACATCCAATCGCATAACCATCTATGGAAACCAGGTAAAAGCGATAATAACCCTAGAATTCACAATACAAAAACCATGGACTGTTCAACAGAACTTGACAAAAACGGAAATAGAAAGAAAATAAGAACACTAGAACAGAGGAGGAAACCAACATGGGATTGGAAGTAGGTATAGCGGGAACAAAGCTCGGCATCTCGGCTACAACTTTCTTATCATTCTGTGCACCAGCATTCACAGCTCTACTCCCCATGAATCACCATCACCGTCATCACCTCACCCCCTCCAGTAAAACAACCGACAACAGCAACCACCTTCCAAAATCAAAAATTCTTTCCAACAACGACAAAACGCCCACAACCAACCCTCTCCAATAAATAGAACTATAGAAAAACTATAAAAGCTTCAACACGACCCACCAACCAAACAAAGCTGAACTGCAACCACAGAACATACACTGTAAGCGCTGAAAGCCTAAACTTTGAGCTAAAGGAAATAGGACCCTAGTGAAACAAAGTCAGGAACAGTGAATTAGCAGTGATTGACCAGTACCAGGTTGGTGAAATGAAGAGAAGAAAGGGGGAACACAGAAAACCCTAACCAGAAAAAAAGGGTTTTTTTAAAGATAAATACTCAAATCTTTATTGACTTTTTGTTGATTCTTTATATATATACCATACAAAATGATAGTATGAGCTGGTCAGGTACATACACAAACAAAAAAAATGATCACTTTTAACAGTTTATGGCTTATACAATGAACTCTGCCTCTTTCCTTCCTTTTCACTCCTCCCCCATTAAACTAAACAGCAATAAATTACTTGAAATAACAATATAAAACTATAAAACTATCTTGAACAAGACCTGCTTCGAATTTTCAGCACTTCTTTTTTCATAATTTTACAGTAAATTACTGAAAGGTTGTTTTTTAAATATTTTTTTCCTTATTTAAAGTTTCTTACGTTGGTGAGAGTATGTCTCTGAGAGATAAAAAGAGAAGAAAGGGGGTGGAAGGGTTAATGGGTGGAGGAAGCGTGACGTTCAGATCATTCCAATCTGTTTGTCAAAGTCCTGTTCTGATTTCTGATTACAGGAAGAGATACCTTTTCTCCTTTTTCTTTTATTTTTTCCTTTCTTTTACTGGTTTTTTTACTGTTTTCCTAGATACCGAATTTATATCCAAACTACATTATGCACGAGATAAAAATAAAATTGTAAAAGATTAGGTGAGTGGGACTGTGGAGCCTTGAAAATTAGTTGGTGGAATCTTGAGGAAACACCTAGGAAGGTTCTTTATTTATTTTTTTCAAAGTAGTTTCTAGCGTGGCATCATGGTTAGTGTTAATTACTCCCTCCGTTTTCGTTTAATCGTCGCTGGCTACTATTTCTGTCGCTTTATAAAACGACCGGAATAGTAACTATATGACCTCGAAAAAGTCCGAAATTTTTTTACAACGTATATTAA
>NBIL01143016.1:0-13306 GCA_002752925.1 Viola pubescens var. scabriuscula
TCCATTCAAACTAATATTTAAAAAATAAAAATTATGACGTGGCGGGATGTGATTGGTTCCAATTGGAGAAAAAATAACTCCAGTTGGAAAATGAAAATATTTCTAAAATTTTAGTTGTGAAACAGATTTTGGAAATAACTCCAAATTTTTAATTATTTCCAAAATAACTCCGTAAGTAAACGGCACCTTATAATTTCTCCGTGGATTATACATCTCCATGGTCTAATGGTCTTTCATGAAGATCCTTTTGATGCAACAGTACGTGAAACATCTTTGATCGATCAATTACGGTGTTGTTCAGTTTGCAAGAACAAGAATATCAGCATCAAAGATACTGGGGCAGAAGCGTTACAAAGATTGTTGATTTACGAGTGGAATAATAAGGAGCCAGGTAGATTTTCGTGACAAATGACCTTATCCACGATGCTGGTTCGATAGGACAGAGAATGACAGCGTAGAGGTAAGTCCTGATGGCGTGATTCCACTGTGCAAGCCTTGTGTAGCGCTGCCATTACAAGGCAACTGCACAATTACCTTTCACCTTACCCATGGAGTCGCTACGGCAAAACCTGATCAGATTTTCTCTTGTGGTGCAATTATTGATGTTGAGGATGAGGGTGCAACTAGGTTTTTGACTTTAAAAAAAGGGGTCAGTTGTGCGGTATTGTGCCAGGTCGAGTGGTGTCGTATAGGATAATTATTATGCTCTGCTATCTTCTTGCGACAGAGCTGTTAGACTGGGTATCTGAGTGAGTACCAACTTAATAGGTTGCGTGGCTCCTTGCTTTGTGTTTGTAAGTACGCTCTTGTCGACTACATTGATAACGAGCGATGTTTGAGAATCAAGAAGTGCCCAGTTCATCTATATAGATGCCCTTGGGGACCTTTAGATTAAGTTGCTGCAAATCCCAGCCGGCGAGATCCAACTGCTGGATGAAATCCTGAAATCTTGATTCCATCTCCAGGAGGCTCTGCTCGAGACAATCAAAGGAGTTATCATACCTTTCCCGGTTCTCGTGTATCCAATAAGTCTGCCACAAACTTTGCAACACTGACATACTTGTAGCTCCTGCCTGTAGAGAAATTCTAACTTTCATGAGTAAATGAAGAACATACATTACTTGCATAATCTTATGAAGTTTCCCAAGTTTATGTTTGGTATGTGTACCTTAAATGACACTAAGATCTCAAACTCTGTTTTTTGTTCCTTCACCACCAAAACATATCTCTTTTTGGCATACAGTCTTAAAAGAGACTTTAACTGCTCCAAATAAAAAGAAGAAGAAAATGATTTAAGCTTCTCATGAATCCCAGAAAAAACGCGAAAAGTTATTCACGTCTCAGCTCTTGGGCGAGAGAATACCTTGGCAGCAGGGCTCTCGCCACTAATCATCTCCTCCACCGACACTCCAAAGAGAATTCTTGGCCTCATGAATGTTTGCAATAATAAAATATTCTCTTCCCTATTGCAGTCAACAGACTCTGAAACAAATATATAAAGTGGACTTTGATCATCCTTCTAAAACTTACATGGGAATTAAAAGAATATGGAAGTTACCCAAAACATGGGAGTGCAGAATGTGTGATTTAACCAGAACACGAGCACGCTTCAGATTTATCTGACAAAAGTAGAACAGATGATTAACCCATTAGTGCTTCAAATTTACTCTCCTGCAAGGGGTTCTCCACCACACAAGCCTTGGAGAGGATGGAAATTGACTGTATAGCATTCTCACTGTGTCAAATTGTAGAACCAGAAGCGATTGATAACGGAGCCATAGATGTAGTAGCCGCACGCTTATCCATGTTAATGCTAACATTGGAAAAGATTTCACAATGCTTGGAGTGTCCTGCACTCACAATTGTACAGTACTAACTCTCAGTTGAACATGCCAAACCAAGAACTATACCACTGATTAAATGAGAATGTAATCCACAGATCATAGAAAAATCATATCATGAGGTACAATACATACCAGGACTAGGATGCCCAGACCAAGGCCAAGCAACTGAGCAGTTACTTCCCAAACTTCCTCCTGAAGCATCGATCAAGGAATCAACATGATAGCATTTCATCAATAAAAGAGAATCCCGTCAAAGTCCAACAAATACAGTTCTCCCCGTTTTCTTTCAGGTGTCAAATCAGTACAACAAAGATAGTGTAACATCAGTTTTATGAAGATCATTGTAGGATCCAGAATTTTGTTTGATAGTATGAACGACCATCTTTTATGTTTTGTCTTCCAGATCGGCTAACTACACCCAAGGAAAATGATAGTGGTAAACACAAGCTTCTTAGAACAGAAAGTAAAGTATACCTTTGCAGCTACCTCTCCTAGATTTCCTGAGATAGCAAAGTGGTTTTGAATGACACGAAATGAAGGGTCTTTCAGTCCCCTTGCTACAGCCTGTTCAGATACCAATCTCGGGGGAGTAAGCAAAACTCTTCTACTT
Source organism: Viola pubescens var. scabriuscula (assembly GCA_002752925.1). Classification (NCBI taxonomy): domain Eukaryota; kingdom Viridiplantae; phylum Streptophyta; class Magnoliopsida; order Malpighiales; family Violaceae; genus Viola; species Viola pubescens. Next base: position 2,455 of record NBIL01143016.1, read on the forward strand.
TTACTGGATAAGCTACTTCCAGCTTCTAAATGTTATCATCGTGCTACACTAACTACAATGCATGCTTTGTCAATGGCATAGGAGAAAGTGCATGCAGGAACTACACAGTCTAAGTGTTTTTTAAAGCAGTTTAGAAGAACATAAATGATGGGTGGTAGACACGAAGAGCTCTGAAGCAGAATACCTTGGTAAGATTTCCAACTGAGGCCAATGGTAGGAAATAGGCAGGATAGACTTGGGTGGCTAAATCAAAGATGCTGCATAATGGAATTGGGGAAAATATTGGAGATCTTTTTCTGGAGGTTTCTTTTTTTTTGGGGATAAGCTTAAGTTTTTGTTCAGAGATCTCTCAATCAAAATGCTTGGTGCACAAACCTTCCTGCACTGCCAATGAAGTCCGCGTACATGCGCCATTGTTTCGGATCATCATCAAAAATATCTCCAAACCGTCCACCTAGAGAAGAGTAAACTAGTTATTGATGAATTCAGCACATCAATCAAGAACCTTTTCCTTTCCTTTTTCCATTTACAGCTGTTCTTATTACGTACAGACCTATAAATAGACGCCCCAGAGCTCCAATGCCATCCTTTGATACCCACCTGCCAAAAGTACAAAACCAACATCTTAATCCTGTTAAAAAGACGATGTGATGTACTTTGCTAAGTAAGCAGCCAAATGATGAATTACCTGATAGCAGCAGCAGAAGCGGCAGCACTTGTACTTGAGAAAGAGCCAACACCAACACCCTGCAATTAGTAAAGTAAATGATTTCAGTGGTTTAGCAGAGATCAATCTAACTTAGCAAAATAAAAGCTATCAACAGTCACTAAAAAGAAAAGGCTAGTTACTAGTTCAAGAGTCTTAACTCCTGAAATGGCCTCAGTTAGATTCACATGCCTTAAGGAGACTTGACGTGACTAATGTGTGACAGATCCATGCAGTAACATTAGTAGGAAACTGCAACAACATGTACTGCAAGTAATCATCCGAAACAGATCCTGCAATACGAGAGCAGACGAGTAAATGAGCAGTTATTGATACAAAATGCTCGAATCATGCGTGCATCTTGAAACATCTAAGGGATAACCCAATTTACAGTCTATTTATAGTTTAGACATAGAAAATCTGTCATAAAAAGCAAGCTTCCTCTAACTTTTGTTAACTGCTTTCAAACTAAACGCAAATAACTAATAGATTAGTGCTTCCAAAATTAAAAATCATCAAGCGTGACTATCTAGAAGTGATGCTATACAGTGACAGTTCCAAATTCATAAATCATCGTAAATGGGCACATTCTGTTATAGGCAAGAACTAAAATAGAAACACTCATCTCAGTCACCTGGAAAGCCAGCAGGCAGAATAAAATTTCTCACAGCATCAGGAAGCCAGGACAGGTTCGTGTCAGACAAATGTGATTCTCCATAGCTACTATCTTCAGAGCTTTTCTCCTGGAGAGAAGTTTTTAACCGCAAATCATCCTCTACGACGTATCTGCTAGTCGACCCATCCCATCCCATCAAAATTGGTAGAAGCGTAAACTATTATTTATCAGCAATGTCCAAAATTAAAAGAAAAGTAAAGAAGAAACGATTGACCTTTTAGAAGTCCCATTGCTGAATCTCTCCACCAAAATCACTTGCGGTTTGCAATCACAGCTAAGAAAACACAGAAATTACACTATTCAGCCATGAAAGAATCATTCCCGTGGCTCACTCAGCACAAGTTTTAAGCATCGGTTTCTCGAGTGAAGGATAAGAAGAGGGGCGGTTACCTGGTTTTATCAGCATTTTGAGAGCAGTCAGTGTGAAGAAGACGAACTCTGTTTCTCTTGCTATTTCTACGAGACTTGAGAGCTTGAGCAGGGAATGAGAGGTGAAGAGAGCAAGACATTTTTCAGGTTTGGTCCACCGGGCAGAATATTACAGCAGGATTTTAAACCCAATTCGGTGTGATATTTCATATTTATCTGAATCCTTTCTCGTTCAGCATCAGCGCGGGTGCGCCGGCCTAGCACCCAAATCCATTAGCAAACATTAATAAAACGACGCCGTTCCTTCTCAATTTCCATCCATGCAACTCAGACGGATAGGGAAAAAAGGTAATGGTTTGGTGAGGTTCACGGACGACATGTCATTCATCATCCATGCCCAAGTATAAGTGAGCGCAAAATGCCAATAGATCTTGGGCTTTTTTTTCTTCTGTTCAACCATCGAGTTGAGAAAATTCAAATGATTATGATTCATCGAAAGGATAAGAGTAATTAATTAATTAATTAATTATCATAGTAATCCTAATAATGGCTTACACAATAATAGCACCTGCAGCTAAAGAATTTTCATTAATACTACTGGCCCGTCTTCTCAAACATAATTCCTAAACAAACATGTGGTTCCAGTGTTCTATTGCAAATGAGGAAAAAAAAGGGGAAGGAACCAATGTTATCAGGATTCTTCCAATGTCGGCATCCTAGCTTTGTTTCTCCCGGTTTTCTTCCACGATTCTCTGAAACTCTTTCTCACTAGTTGAGATGAGACGCTTCACAATGTCGAAGGTGGTGAGCCTAATGCTGCAGTAGAGACGAGTGGAAAACGAAGTGTCAATCAAAGTGGATGCTCCATAGGAGGAGATCATTTCATTTCTTAATTCAGTTTACCATGAACTACAGGATTTATAAGGAAAATCCGAGAACCAAAAGAAAATGACTGTTCAAAAAAGGATTGCACAACTGGATGAGAAATCATATTGAAGGGGTGAAATGAAACAAAAAAAAGGGGAAAGAAATAAACCTGCTGTTAGGTAGGCTCTTCAATGCATTAGCCAAAAAACCCCTGTATAATCCTTGAACTCCATCACGCTCTACGATTCCTGCATCACCAATTTCAAAAGATACAGCAATTCACTTGGCAGTCAAAATTTCAACCTCGCAACTGATATCAAGATGAAGTAAAAAGGGTATAATGAAGATGTAATAATGAAGAGTTCTTAATAATGACAATATAAACCGCAAACAGTAGCTATAACCACATAAAATGTAAAGGATAACGCTAAAATTTGAACTCTTTATTGAGTTGATGAACAAAAAACTGATAGACTTGCATTACATAATTAAATAACCGAAGAGAGTATAATTTGAACAGCTTGATCAAGATTAGAATAAACTAATGGGCACAACATAGAAATTTCGGTTGAGTTTTATATAGTCTATGGAAGAAAATAAATCATAGGCATAGTCTATAAAAGGAATGTCTATAAAATACCTGAAATAGCTTCCAACACTGACTTGTAGGGTGTACCCTTCATTTGCATCTGTCTTCTCACTGTATCTAAAGGATAGCAAGTGAGTGTTGCCACACCAGCAGACACCACAGCCGTTAGAAGAGATGATTGAGCCTTTTGTTTATATTTCTCTGGCAAAGACTTCTTTACCCTGTCATCCAAAGAGGACAGCATTGAGACACCAGAATTTCTTTATTTACTTCTAATCTTTCAATAAAATGCTTGGGGCATCAGAGGACTCACAAGTCAAAAATGCAGAAGTTCACAGCAATATATGGCGCAATGCTAAGAAGAGAAGGTCCAAGCCCATAATAAAATGATGCAATTCCTTCCTCTTGGAACATGGTCAAGGCCATCTGGACAAAGCAATAAACCACTCCTTCATTTCAAAAGATGAAACAATCAAAAATAAAGTCAGCAATAAATTGAAGTATAGGCACTCGTACCTCAGACATAGTCCGATAGCCTGGTTCAACTGCCAACCGCAACCTGAGGACATCCAAAGGGTATGTTACCTGCAGATAGAAAAAAGATTTCATAAAAATGATGATGAAATTCAAATAGAGGAGTAACTTAGTGAAACACTCTATAAAAACAAGTAATACCATGCAAACCATATACTATTAAAGTAATACCATGCACAGACTTTAACTGTTTAAGGAGTTATAACTTCAGATACTTCTCGGATCATGAAATCACTATTCTACAGAGATATTTGTTGAAGAAACTGGAAGCAATTTCATAAGTATATTCAATATTATCATTCTGTTTTGAATTCAATATCCCTGTTTAATAAACCAGAACTGAGATACCTTGACCAAAAGACACATTATGCTTCACCCAAACTAAGTAAGGCTTAAAGTAGTAAACATGAGCTAAAACGCTATGCATTCTTCCTATTGGCCAATTACTCACAAAAGTAGAAGTCATGCCTGCACAAGCACCCGCTGCTAGTCTTCCAATGACAGAGAGTTGGCCATCCTTTCCTGTAAACAATTCCTAAGGATTCAAATGTCAAACATCCATCAAACACCTAATGAGCAATTCCAGAATACAAAACCAGGCATTTTTGCCATTACCTTGTAAGTTTCATAAGCAAACAGCTGAACGGCGCTATAAGGTATAATCCTAATCACCTGAAAATTTTACTACAGTATTAAGAAAAGCATACTCAATTGTTTTCAAGTATAAACTTCTCAAACACAAATAAAAAATAAAAAATCAAAGAAAACAAAGCACCTGCGGAAGGTTCCCTTTCCAGTATCCTTTAATCCCTTCTTCTTTCCCTATCAATGTTATAGCCTGCATTTATTCCCATTGCACACAGCATTCAAATAACAAGAACCCATATTTCCCCCCTAAATCCAATCTAATTTAAATAGATAAAAACAAATGAATACTTAAAAAGAGCACACACCTCTGCAAAACCAATAGCCTTCTTTGTGCTTTCTTGCCCCACCCGCAAACCATGGGTCTACAAACTCAAAAAATTACTTGCTATTAAAACTAAACGACAACGTTTTCAAGTTTTCGCAGCGGAATGTGAGGCGAAAACGCACCTGCATAAGGAGTTTGATGCGGTCGAGAGGAGCGGTAACGGTTTTCGCAGCGGCTCCCGAAATGGCGCCGGCGAGGAAAATCGCAGCGTCTCTTGGAACATAAGCTAACATAGCCAACGGATGTTTCAACAGCTGAGCTGAAGTCGGAGCGAACTCGTTTCTATCTCCCGTTTCTGCCATTGAAATGGACGCGAAATTACCACATCTGCCATTGCTAATGCCAAAGCTAACACTACTACCGCTGCCACAGCTGAAACCGAATTGAGCGGCTTTCCACAGAGGTTGACGGTGGCGCGACGACGCTTCAGTGACGGTGAAGTGTGAAGTTTTTAGGTGAGGCACGCTTCGAAATGAGACGACGGAGAGGTCCTCGTCTGCTGGCATGGCTTGATTCGAGAATTGGGGGGTTTGGTAGGGGTAGAAAAGGGATAAGGCAGTGTAGTGTTGGTTACAGGTAAGACGGGAGAGCGGAGAAGACGAAAGCGAGGGACCTTTTTTTAAGTTTGGCTTTTGAAGTCCAACAACTATGACAGCGCGTGTGATTTGACAGATGTGAATGGCGACTTGGCGAGTCACACTGCAAAGGAGTTACTAGGCTTTATGACTTGGCCCATTCATCCAGCCCAACAGATGCAAGTATAATTTTTTTAGTTGGGTGGGCCCATTAGAATTCTAGCTCAGGATATTGCCTGTCTCGCACTACCGGGCATGATTTATGAACAAGAAACAAAACCGGTTTACGGATAAATTGCATTTATTGTTTCAAACATTTTGAGATTTTTTTGGTGAAGATTTTTTTTATAAACGGAATTGAGACTCGAATCGAACAAACCCAATAATGTTTTAGTTCTTATTTTCTGTTAAATAGTACTGAGTCGCTAGGTAGTAAATTGATAAGATGTTTTGAAGAATATGTGAGAAACATTTTTTCATTTTGTTTTTGGGGCTATTAGCACTTATTATTTTTCAATCATTTCCTATCTCTTATGTTGGTAGCAATTTTCATTTGTTGTAATAAAAAAATTGTTTCCTGAATTAGCAAAGTATAAATAATATGGATAGAAAAATATGAGTGTATCAATAACCTCATCGAGTATCATTTGTATCGGGTCTTTTTTTATTAATTCAATAACTTTAACAATATCAATCAATACTAGAGTAAAATGCAAGCCCAAAACAAGAACAGTTTCCATTCAATGATTATTGTTCGGTACAAGAGTGAATGTGTAACACTTGTGCCGGTATGCCACTCCAATCTATTGGAAACCCAAATTAAAAAAACACCCCAACCTCTACACTACATATGCCACGCTGTTATAGCCCATAATCAATATAGCTACATCTGTGGCAAAACAACCCAACTATATATACCATGAAAGGCTTGACAAAATATTACAAGAACAAGAGAGAAATGGAAAATGCTTGCTTGGTTTTTCAGGCAGGCAAGCAGGAAAGGTCATCAGACCGGCGGATTTCGGGCGAATCGGAATCAAAGAATATCAAATCGATCCAATTTCTTTGGGATATCGATCGATGATGCTCCAATGTTTCTTATCATCTTCCTTCAGAACTCGACCATAAAAGGCGAGAAGCCTGCATTTGCAATATTAAAGACAGTTTAGTTGAAACCACGGATGAGCTTTGTAAATAGATTTTTTTTTATTCCTTAAAAGGAATTAAAAAGAAGTAACCACCTTTTAAGCTGTTATGGGTACAAATGATTCCGGTCTGATTCCTAAATTGTTGACTGCATTTTGGTCTGAAGCGAATAATGATAAACAAGAAAAGGTTAAAACATAATTATGATCGTGATGCAAAAGTATAAGGAGGGAAAAAGATTTACGCCACTTACCATGTGGTGTCTTGGATAGGAAGAAACAAGCTGATATGACAATGTAGCATAGCAACAGAGCAAATCCTTTCATGTAGTGAGAGGTACCATCCTGTAGCAAAATATGGAACAACAATGAAATGAGGAATCGATAGAAAGTGAGCTGTCAAACATGATTAGTCTTTTGCCAAAAAAACAGAGAGGACACCAAAAGAAATCAATCGAGGGGAAAAAATCACAGAATATGAGCTGGTTGAATGAGCTATTTACCTGTAAAGTGAAGGCTGTGGCGATTATTGCCATTGCAAGACTACCGGTCTCGAGGATATTGAAATTAAGATCCATATTTGTACTCAAGATCCAAGAAACAATCACACACATTGGAACCTGCAAAATGTATAATTTTCAGAATTCCTAAATGAGGAACTTTTAGCTGAAAAAATCATTTAGTTCTCAAGATTCGTACCACAAACATTGCAATTTGAGTTGCAGATCCTAAAGCAACACCGAGCGTAATATCCTGCATTCATGACCAGACCATCAAAAACTTAGCGAACTTGCGTTTTAATAAAATGCTCTCAAACATGATTAGTCTCCTATCGAAAAATAAAGCTCACCAATTTGTTCTTAAAAGCGAAAATGACCGCACCAGCATGTTCTGCTGCATTCCCAACGATCGGTAGCAAGATAATGCTAATAAAGCTCACAGAAAGTCCCCAGGAACTTGCAGCATCCTGGTAAAAAGAAAGAGGCAAAAAAGATTTTAGGCTTAATTTCAATCTTATTATTAAAATGCAAAATGGGTATTTTTTTTTCAATTTTTTTGAAAATGGTATAGTTTAGTCACCTCAATTGTGCCAACAATATATTCTGACAACAAGGATATGACTGCTGTCATTCCGACCAGCCAAACAACTCCACTCCAGAATCCGATCACAGGGGCTTCTTCAATCGCATCATCATCGTCATCCCCCGATTCCTGGTCGAGCATATATATAACACACAATCAAAAAACTAATTTAATGGTTTCCTTTTTTCAATTTTGTAACAAGAAATGACTGCTACTAGCCTACTACTATGATTATATAGAATAAAATGAAATTTAATTACCTCTTGTGCTTCGAACAATTGTCGATGAGTGAACAATTGAAAGATTAGGTAAGTTATGTATGCAATTAGCATAATAATGCTGCTAGCTCTAGATAGCTGGAGCGTCGGCACCTTCGTGATCGCGTCTGATGCTCCGGCAATTTGGAACAACAACGGCAGAATGTGACACAGCAATGCCAGTAGGAGAAGTGATGTGTTAACATCAGCTTGTCTCTGTGTTTAAAAATTGCACCCAAAAAATATATAATTAGAAAAAGAAAAAAATGGATTTTTAAACTAATTAAATTAAATGGTTAATTAAGTAATTACCCTGTCGTATTTCTGTTCTCTTCCAAGATTTGCTAGGCCGCCACAGAAGAGAGAAGTGCCAAGAACAAGAAGCAAATTTGAGAGAATGGAACCCAGAAGAGAGTATTTCACCACATCTATTTTGTGCTGGTACAGTGCAAAAATTGCTATTATCAGCTCTGTTGCATTGCCACATGTCGCATTCAAGAGCCCTCCCACTGCAAAAACAAATATTGAAACTTTATTATTTATATATATATATAAAAGGAAACCAAAAATATATTTTTCTGTTTCTTTTATTGGCTAAACTAAATATAGTAAAATTAGCCAATCTACCTTAGATGGATATGTCATAAATCATTGAATTTCATAGTCTTAAACCATTTGTAAGACCCCATAAATCAATTGATGTGATTTTTATGGCTATTTATAAACTCATAATTTTAGATAAAATCATCTTTTAAATTTTAAATCTCGAGTTTTAGCCAGAAAAAAATTAATTAGAATTCGTCTTTTAAAATTTCGAGCACGAATTCTAATAAAGAAACCAACAACCTTCCTAGGATTTACCGATCATAGAAGCGACGGGAGATGGTCAACACAAGGGCCGTTACTAAACTAAGTCAGAAGCACTTTACACACTTCTCACTTTCTACTCTTAAAAATAACCACACGACACCGTTTAAACTCCGGCGACAGTGCGCAGCCATTTTCGGCGCTCTACTTACTAAATTAGGGTAAATCATTGATAGAATGAAAAAAAAACGATAAATACCTGTTGGGCCTGTATAGAAAGTAATTTGCCTGCGATAGAAACAAGAATATAAATATAATATCAATATTTCATGTTTAATAATCTTTAAGAAATGAAAAAAGAGAGGTTAATTTAGTATTTAAAAATAATTTAATCTTGAATTATTAGTAGTATTATTACTCTGTCAAAAAGCTGACTCGTTCGGCAAGAGGTGTAAGTCCAAGCATGCTCAACGCAAAAACCCACGGCTGTGAACCAAGAAATCATAAAGAAAAAACAAATATTAGTAATCAAATAAATTAAGCTAAATTAAATCCATTATTTATTTATTTTTATAATAATTTATACTACTTAATTTTTGTTAATTTGGTAATGATCATCTCAGTTGGATAAATCCAATCTATTTCTTTTTCTTTTTTTTTAAATTATCTATTCCCTAATTTTGAACCGGAGACCGTAAAACAGACTCTGAGTTTATCGAAACCTTTACTTTTGCAAACCCATAGCACTCAGCCGCAATGGCTAAGGGTATGGCAGGGAACAGAAGGGCGAGTTTGGTCCCTAAGATAACTTCTTGAAGATTAGTCAAGAGTTGTCTAAGCAACCCGCACCGGACTTTCGAAACGAGACCGGAGAGCTCCGATTTCCTGCGCAACGAGGAAGATGACATGTTGTGCGCGGTCCGACCATGTCTCATGATCTCCTTGTGATTACCCTTAGGGCCGTTGCCATTTTCGACCAGCCATGGTTCTTGTAAAGATGCCATTGATTAATTGAAGGGGGAAAAAATGTATAGGGCAGTAGAAAGAAATTTTATATAATTAACTTGTGAAAATCAAGAAATATTGGTATATTTGCCCTTTTTCTTTTCTGGTGGCAGAGATCGCGGCTGTTGTTGCAGAAGATTTGAGTGCAGATGTATTATATATATACAGTGATACTATGCACATACGTTATATCTTAGCAACTTCCAGGAAGCTTCCGTTTCTTTTCTTTTCTATATTTTTGCCTGACATGGAAATTATGATTAGGTTGCTTAATTTTGGTGTTTAATTAATTTAATTAATTTGATAGGGGGAGATTTGAATTACTAATGCATTTATCACTAACAAAACAATCAATAAATTACATTCTCAATAAATAGATTATGGAAACGCACATAATTTAATAATGCTTTTTCTATGAGCCCATATATAGAGAGAAGCATCTCAACAAAACAATTAAGAATCTCCATGTATATATTCTATATATATGAAGAAGAAGTATATATATGAATAATTTTCACAAATCAATGGTTCGTATTCATGGTTCGAAGAAATTTTATTTTCTATGAAAATTATGGTCGACAAGAAAACTTTAAATACAAAACTGAAAGGACAGTGAGTATGTACTATGTATTATTTGGATTCATACTATAAAAAATGATTGTTTTGGATTCTACACAATAAATTCTCACAAAATAATAAATATAAATATATATATATATATATTCGGCCTCTCATGTGTATTTAAGAATAGATATTTGTAGAGAAATCGATAATTCTTGTCGTTATATAATTCTTTTTTTATAAAAAAAGCATTCGGTATCTGTTATCATATTGAGTATATTATCACATTGAAAGTTGATTATTTTAAATTTGAGTCGAATAGGACCCTTAAGAGCTGTAAAATTAATTTAGGTTCCTCAAATTAAAAAAATACATACGTTTATTTCTTTGCAAATTAATTTAGAAACTCCAAAAAACAACTTTCGAAACCCCAAAGGGAATGACACGTCTGTCTTTATAAACAATTAATAGTAGTGAGTGATTTTCTCCTATTGTTATATATCGGACGACCGTCGCAATCTATTGGCAAGTCGTCGCCGATAGAGAAAGCCTAAGAGAGGTACCAGCCTACATACTGTACCACACACACACCTTCTTAGAAACTTCCCATACCCGCGTATAAAAAATAAAAAAAAATAGTTCATATGCTTGATTGATTTACCGTAAAATAGAGAGAGTAATATCTCGAGTTTGATCTTTCTAAAA
>NBIL01143024.1:0-11490 GCA_002752925.1 Viola pubescens var. scabriuscula
AGTATTTTAGGTAATAATGGTTAATTTTGACCAAGTAAACAAATGTAGTGGTTTATTTGACTCACTTACAAATGTAATTGTCTATCCGGACTTGAAGTATAAATGTAGGGGTGAATTCGACCCATTTTCCTTTTATTTTCTTTTTCCTTTTCTTTGCTTTGAGAATACTAAGCTTTATGCCTAACTCATTGGTTAGATTCGTATTTATAGGCCAAGCCATTACTACAATCACTAAGTATTAATTAATTACCATTTGATAATAGTTTATGGTGAGAAAATCAAGCTATCCATGGACTTGAGATAAAAAGTGAGATTTTGGATTTTGTTTCTTTCTTTATGAAAATTGAAAATATTTTCTAATTTCTGATAGAATAAATAATAAAGGACTAAAGTCACTAAACAAAAAAAATGCAAGGTTTCAATTTTCTATTCAACTAAATTTAACTATTTTTTATTATTATTGCTTTTTTTTCAAAACACTGATTTATTTAAACATATCTTTAACCTATACGAAGTTTCTTTGAGCATGGTTTAGAAACATACCTTACCATCCCAAGTTCATCAAACTTACGCTACATTATAATATGAAACGATATTGTTCGTTTTCGGACTCAAATCTATTCTTTCTAAAAATTAATATCATTTCCCAAACAGTTTAATCACTTTTGTATTAAAATTATATTTTATTTATTTATTTAATATGAAAATTTTGATCAGCAGAACAAAGTTATATCTAAGAAAAGAAAATAAATAAATAAGACGCATTTACTATTTTTTGACTAGAAGCTGAGAAAGTATTTGGGCTTCGCCAGGATGTAAATGATTTTAGACTAGGCCCAATAAATAAATTGTAGTATGACCTAATCATCTTGTCAAAAAAGCCCGCTAAAGCAGATACGATACTGATCATCATCCCTTCCATTCCCATCCCGAAGTACAGACAGTTCTACTTCCGGAAGCAAAAAAACTCTGTTGATCGTAAGCCTTCTTGTTCGTTCTTCTGAAGATAAGTACGTTTCTTTCCATCACCTTCTTGTTCGTTGAGCTCAACTTACCCCATTGGGTAATCGCCTCCCGATTAGGTTAGTTTGCTGGTTGGTTCCATCCATGAAATAATATGTAAAGCGCTCATCCATGACCTCAATCTCTCATTTCTGATTTCAATTAATTCTGGGTATCGTCTCAATTTCTGCTTTTGGTTTTTCTCTGTATTGTTTATTTACAATTTTTCATGCAATTTCTGGGTTTGTTTGTTGAAAGTGACATGCTTTTCTTTTTTTCATCAGGTCGGGAACAATGCGGGGAAGTAGTAGTAGCGTGATTCAAGACCCATCACCAAAACGAAACAGAGAAGATGTAGACTCCGTCCATGCCATTGATCGAATCTCCAAATTGCCGGATCTCATACTGCATCACATCCTCAATTTTCTCCCTACAAAAGATGTGGTTCGTACCTCTCTTCTGTCCAAGACATGGCATCGAGCATCCACTTCATTCCCCATTTCAGATTTTTCTGAATCCTGGGTTTGCCCTGATTTCCTCAAGGATGCTCCGGAGGACCTCCTGTTTTATTATGGAATTGGGCGTAAGATAGAAGACTTCATCAGTTTCGCGCTCAATTCCTTGGAAACGCAATCCCAATGTTATCAAACTATTCCCAGGTTTGCACTGTCCATGCACCATTACTTCAACCATACTTACTGTATTGATGAGTGCGTAGAACTTGCATCTCGATATAATGTCAAGGAGCTTGAGCTCTCCTTCACCGGCTCTCATCCGGACCTTATTGCTTTTCATTATTATAATTTGCCACAAGCCTTGCTTTCTACCAAGGATTTGGTGCTCTTAAGGTTGTATGGATGCCAACTCACCCTGCCTCCCACCCATGCTGGTATAAACTGGCCCTCTATGCGTCACTTATGTTTGGAGCGCTGTCATGTTGATGAACGCACAGTTCAGAATCTCATTTTTGGCTGCCCGTTCATTGAAAAATTGCTTCTATCATTTTGCTCTGGAAATGACAGTATTCGAATTTCAGGTCTTGCAAGGCTTACTGGGTTCAGTTTTACTAACGCATTCACTTTAGAGCAGCGTTACAAACTTTGGATTGATGTGCCATGTCTTAAAACTTTTTCTCTATTTGCTCATGGGCACTGTAATTTTGATGTCATTACATGTAAAAGCTTGGTGAAGTTGGAGATTAAGCACTATCCTCGTAATCTTACAGGCCAAGACTTGACGGACCTTATTTCTAGACTTCCTGACCTTAAGAGTTTGGTCTTGTACTGGAGGCTAGAGAGGATCAAATTTGTTAGCCAAAAATTGGAGGAGCTAGAACTACGGTCAGGACGACTGGTGGGAACTGACTTGACAGACCTGATTTCTGGACTTCCTGCCCTTAAGTTCTTGAACCTGGCATGTCATGTTGAAAGAATTATACTTTCGAGTCAACGACTTGAGAAGCTTGACCTTCAGTGCCTGGATGAATTGTTTTTTGATACTGTCGGATTTGTAAGTATCGATGTTCCGAGTTTAAAATCATTCAAGTGTGATAGTGGAATACTTTGTTCTGAAATCTCGGTGGGTAGATCAAGCCCACAAGAAGTCACCATTTGGTGTTACTGTACCTACTACCTCTATACTAACCATTTCCTCAAACTGAGAAAATTACTTAGAAGTTTCAATCAAATTGAACTTCTTAATTTGCATTTTATTTCTGGAGGCGTTCTACTTGTCCCTGCAGAATTGAAGGATATTCTACTCCCTCGTTTGCCTGACGTCAAGCGCTTGGAGCTCTGCATTACATCTGATTCCCTTTTCAGTGAAGATGAGGGCCTAACAGAAACAGATTGCAACGCTATCATGGATGGTTTGCTTTGGATTTGTCGTCCAGAGTGTATATCCCTCTACTCACACAGCTGTTCTAACGATGTTATGATCAAGGTCTTGTGTGAGGAATTAATGGAGTCTGTGTTACTTTATTCACGCAAGAGTTGTGCTATCTTTTCTGGGGAATCAGTGGTTTTCGGTAGAAACCTGCATTGCTGCTCAACTGAACGTATCAAGTGTTGGCGGCATTACTTGAAAAGCTTTCAAATCAAGCAAGTTGGTGAAAATGGAGAAACGGAGGCTTTTACTAGTCTTGCTTTACTAGAGTCACTGCCGACTCTTCCGCTGGGACAGGTTAGTTTCATGTTAGAATGGTAATTAAATTCAGTGTATCAAGGTCGGTGTAATCTTAGATTTTCATGAAATGAGATCTTAGTGACATTGTCATCTGTTCTCATATAGAAGTTTTGGTACCTTAAGCTGCTGCGGAATGCGCTATTTTAGCAAATGTTCTGTACATTTTGTATAGCAATCGCTGTATGCAGAAAAGAAGCAGCCTTCTCTTATTATTGAGCATCATTATGACAAAATTTCCCAATTGTGTTAAACACAAGGATAACTACGGCTTGAATATCCACGATATTCACCTAAATCATATCCATACCATCTATTTTTTACTATATTCATACCCTTATCACTTATTTTTACATTAGGTCAAATTATATTCATGCTGCTAACTATCAATTAATGAAGAAAAAAAACTTCTATAAAGTATCAGTCAATATTCATGGGTTAGTAAATCGACCCATGTATTCTACCATGGACTAAAAAAAGAAAAACTTTTAAAAGGATATCGAAAATAAAAATTTAAACACATAATCGAAGTCTACATGAATTAAATTGAAAAATATTCAGAAATACTAAAATTCAATAAATTATAAATCTTCAAACTCATTATCAAATAGACAAGTGCAAATTACAAGCAATCATGCTTGAGTTTCTACATAGCTACGCTTGCTTCCTCCTCATTCTTCGGATCACACACGTTTAACGGTTGTGTTAGTAGAGTGGGTTGCTTACATAGATCCGACGCTCCTAATGCTTGCATGGTTGCGTGTTTCTACGATTTACTCAGAGTTGAGATTTATCACTTATAACAAAACTATATTGTTTGGCTAGTTTGTTATACAATTATTATTTTTTCAAAATTTTAAATTCTTTTAATCAAATTTTTATTTAAATTATAAATAAATAAAATATTAATACAAACGTATTATTAATTCATTTATTATAAGACTGTATTATATATTTTAGTTTAAATCATAATATATATATATAAGGATAATGAATAAAATAGACAATTAAACATACAAAATTATATCCATATCCTACCGTGGATAATAAATATTCATATCTATATACATACCATTTGCTAATAGATATTATAGATAGTTAATTAATAGATATGATTAGTGTGGATATCGATTATTATTCAATTTGTCTATCCCTATAAGCAGCACTAATAAACTCGAGCAAATAACCAAATCCAGTTTCTTCTATATTCTCTATTTTTTAAAATCCCTCAGGCAGTGTAGACAATTGTGTCAAAAAGCATGTGCATTGTTGACTGTGGTAGTGTTACTGCTGTAATGTGTGATAGTATTACTGTGCTAGTATTACTAGTGTTGTTTATATAATGGTTTAAATTTAGGTTTTGTTTATATAACTTGTTAACGAAACATACCCTTCATTTTAGTGTGAGTTACCGGAGCCAGATTCTTCTCACTCATTGTTTGTGAATCACCAAACCATAAATCTCTCCTAAACACCTATTCACTCTCCTCCTCCTGTTGTTCTTTAGTGGGTTTGTTATTTTTGGGCTTAATTCAAAGTCCAAACAACAAAACACAAAATCACACTCCAACTTTGGTTCTCTCTTTGTTGTTTACTTTATTAAATCTATGATTCTGCCCTCTAATTAATCCGAGTTAGTGTTTCAAGTTGTTTACTTTTTTTTTTAATATGGAAACTTTATATTTAATTTATCTAAATATTTTAATTATCCTAAAATATTACATTATGAGATCTTTGTTAAAAATTAACTTTCTATGAGTTAGTATTATTTTTAGTTTTCAACCGCTCTTCTCATTTATTTAAATCTCATAGGAGATAGTTCGGGTGTTTCTTTCTCAATGGTTATCTCATTATGTTAGTTTAGCTTGTTACTTTCTTCTCTGCTAAAAAAAAAAGAAAAGAAAAAAAACCTCTTGTTATTATTATATTTTAATTGGATTTATTAATTTATCATTAACATTGTGTAATTAACCCATACTTCACACACAATAATATTCCTTGTTAGTCCAATTTTTTTGGTGTGGAACCCAACCAACTTAAGCCCAACTGGGCCCATTCATATGATGGGATTAAATCATGGAATTAAAGAAAGAAACATGTAATGAGTACTATCATTTTCCTGATGAAGATGCATTAATTGTAAGAACTAATTAACAACATACCACTTCACTTCTTGGAAAAAAAAGAAAAATGAAGAAAAAACATTCACTTCAATGATTTTTTTGAGTCCTCAAGAACGACTTGTGCAGCATTGCGGCCAGGCGCGCCCATCACTCCACCTCCTGGATGGGTTCCACTTCCGCATAGGTACAGCCCTCGCAAAGGAGTTCTATAATTTGACCTGAATTACCGGGGAAAAATCAAATTTAAACTAGAATCATTCGACGATGAAGATGATAGATAATTCAAACATTCCTGCAAGAAGAATTACCAGCCCTTTACAGGTCGCATCAGGAAAAGAGAATCCAATCCCATCGCACCGTGAAATATATTTCCTCCTGTGGAAAATCATTCCAGAGTCAGAACCTAATAGAATCTAATCATTCGTCAAACAAACCACAAGAATCTGTACATTCCTGAGAGTGGAAGCCAAAAGATTTACAGGTCACTTTTCTGGTGAGCGGATAAACTTCTTATTTAGATGACCAAATGGTAATGCAATGGCTAAAATCAGTGAAGTCTCAAATGGAGATATTTGCAGCCATAAAGAGGGTACCTGTCAAACCAATTTCCCTTTCAAGGTCAGGTGGAGTTAGCATGTCATAGCCAATTATGGATGAACTGAAGCCGGGAGCATATTCATCAATCAAGGAAAAACATCTCTGAGCAAAAGATTCCTGCAAAAAAGTATTCCACCGAGTTTCAAAAGAAGATAATGTACAACCAAATCCATAAAACCTACATCTTCAACCCCAAACAAGAAAGTAAAAGAAGCAATTCTGTAGTTTAACTCACTCTGTAAGCAGGATCTCCCCAGCTTCCATCCGATGGCTTATAGGGTGTGTACTGAACAAACAAGTTGATCACATGCTTACCTGCAAAGGATACAGTAAGATTTGTCAAAGTGACCTCAAAATTAAACCTTATGCATAATGTCATTGTAGCTCAATGAATGATAAGTTGTAGTCTATACCAAGTAGGAGACCTAAAGGAAGAAGTTAAGTGATGAAACACTATTGGCATATCAAGGAGAGGACGTACCAGGTGGACAAATAGTCTTATCCAATACAGAAGGAATCGTCATTTCAATAACAGGTCTTTTTGATGGTAGCCCTTTGACAGCATCCTGACAGGCCGAGTCAATCTCCTCCATCCTTGTTAAAAGACACCCAAAACTATGAATAATTATACAGTACACCTGGTGTTCTAAGTAGGCGTGCACCCAACCCAATAAGGTGGTTACGTGGACTGGTCCCTCCAAGGGCTAAACAATTATCCATTAATGTACCAAAACCAAATGTAATTAAAAGTAATTGTCAATATTATCCTACAGTTGAAAGTTTGTGACAGGTAATTATCCACAATATTTAATGGTATGACCACCCAACGCAACATCTTCAACCAATTAGACAATGCAAGTAAGTTAACCAATCTAATACATCTTAGTCAACTGCCTAAATTATATGCTTCCTTTCTAACAGGAAAAAAAAAGATAAACTATTTCCAGAAACAGGCCTTCGAACTTGGTTTTACAAGCAACAAACAGAGTGGACAAGTTAACTGATGTAAGTCAAACATTATTATATCACACTTCTGAATATTTCATCTGTTGACAGATAATAATTAGCTTAGGACTAGCACAAATTTGGCTGCCACATTATGAACTTTATGCTTTGATTCTGGGCTCCTAATGTAGAGCTTAAAAGCCAACCAGAATGGACGAGACAAAAAAACAACCAAAACTATAAACACTAAGATATAGGCATACCTTTCTGAGCCAATATGAATAGTGCCCATATGCTGAGGACCAGCATCAGGAGAATTCAACTTGCAACAATCAAACTGGGGAAGTGTATCAACAGCTAAATTTATCTTTGTAGTTGCCTGTAACAGTGCATGAAGAAACATGCAAGCAAGATGAAGTCCCGTAGCATCCAAATATTCCAAATGACAAATTTCAAGACAAAGGAAATAAAATTACAGAGCTATAATCAGAGTACTTCAGGGAGCGCTCAAAAGAATCAGGAAGAACGTTACTGGGCACTAGTTCCTGCATTAGAAAAGCATTGACAAGGAGAAAAATCAGATATCAATCAGGAAATAAGATGGAACTTGAATACAAAGTGTTATCAACAATTTTTTTTCTTTTACCAAAGAACAACTGCCTACTTTAAAAGAAAATGAATAAGGCGCAAACAAGATTAACAATTTACCATGAAAGTTTTATAAGGAGTGGCATTGGACAGAACAACAGAAGAGTGCACTTCTGTTCCATCAGCCAGTGCTACCTAAACAATGTTGGTCAAGTTTAGTTTGCCTTGATCTTCTAAACCCAGTTCAATATATAAACAGGAATGGAAACTAACCCCATTCACTGTGTCAGAATTCTTAAGCAACACCTGCGAAACCTACACAAACAAAATAAAATTTTGTAAAATTAACTGCACTCGTGCAATTGTTAACTAAATATGTAAGTGAAACAGTCAGGGACAATAAGGAAACTGAAGCTTGAGTAAGATTAGCCAACAAACAACTAATCAAGAATAAAAATAAAATTCAGACATTAGGTTTTGTGAAGTACATGATCCACAGATAGCAAGAACTTAATTTTATCTCCAAAATATAACAAACATTAACAAGAAGTGAAATACGTTGAGGTGAAAAAGGGAACCATCAACTGAATTTCCATTACTATTTGAGTACGTTTGATGATATGACTGATCATTTAGTTAATTAGGTAAAGAGGAACATGAGGTGTGGCTAGAATCATCATTATTGGAGATAAAGCATTCAGGAATAGACTTGGATTTCAAAAGGAGATAAACTTCAACTCAATTGGTACCAAGAGAGCATATTTAGACGTAAACAGTTCAGGAATGGACTTTTTGACACAGAGGAAGAGACCTTAAAGTAAATGAACTCTTCGATCTCCTATTAGTGCCTGCCGGAGGACCTATATGAATGTTATGGAGTGGAAATTGCGAGTTGGTGATATAAGTCTTGATCAAAACAAAAAAAAAGTTTGTAATATAAGAGATTGATAAAGACTTAAGAGTGCAAGCAACTTTTCAAGCAAAAGAAGGCATGGTACTTCATTTCTTGATAAATATACATTGTGCTTGTCATAACAAAGAAGGTAAGACATGAAAACTTAAGGAGGAGCTATGTGCACCTCAGCACTAGGGAAAATCTGAGCCCCAGCTTCCATAGCAGCATTACCAATAGCAGCCGATACTGCGCCCATCCCACCTTCGACGTACCTACATTTAGTATGAATTCTCAAGGATTTAGTTGAACCCAAAGATTTAATAAGTTTAAACAAAAATAGCATTCATAGCATGTAGAGGGAAGCAAAACCCACACACACACGTGCAAAAGCACTCGCAACCTCTTAATACAAAGGCTCTTGGGATGCACAATTCATCTTAATACATGAAACCAGTAAGAGGAATACATACGACCAAATTCCACGATCCCCATCAGTTTCTCCCATCACATGATGTAGCAAAACATAACCACTCCCAGGCGTATGCACACTACCCTGTCATATTATATATTAATGCTTCTAAAATAGCCAGTCATACTAAAACAAAAGAGTTTGAAACTTTATATAATCATTCCTGTTAGAAGAGTCTTACCGTACTACCTATTACAGCATCAGTTCCAAGGGTTGCCTTTAGAACATCCCCCTGTTAATTCAGTGTCCAAAATTAGTACACAACAAACAAAACAGCTTTTGAAATAGATGCATCTCTAGATTGAAAATCATAGTCACTACACAGATCAGTGACTGAACAAAGAACTCCTAAATTACATTACTGTCATTCCAGCATAAAAACAACCATAACAAAATAAAATAAGGAGCAGAAATAACAGAGAAAAGAGAGTTACAAAAAATTGCCCTGCCTCTAAAAAATTAAATAGTGGTCAAAGTGTACTCACCACTCACATTCGACGTTAAGAAAATTACAGTTTTAGATGAAAATGTAATAACTTCAGATCATAAAATTAGGAAACAAAGTACTAAGAACGAAGTCAAATAACAACCTCAAACCAGTTATTCAAAACCTTTGAAGCTGGGGATAGTAAGAGATCCATAAAATCCCTGTCAAAGATCAAAAACCACAAAAATGTTTCCAAGAGCCATCAAATATATTCCCAGCATTATAAGCCTACAAAGCTTTCAGTATCAAATTTTCCACAAAAGTCAAAGATAGATTCGTTTTTACCATGCTACAATTGATGAACTAATGAAACAAATGCCAATTTCATATTATTACCTTTATTATTGAACAAAAAGAATCAATGTCAGGTTTCATTAATGCATCAGACGATATTCCCTTCAGTTTTTGCGCTTTTAGTTGATTTTGTTAATATTGATTACAAAAAGGTAAAAAAAATCATCAAGTGTAATGGTTAAATTAGTAAATTAGTCCCTTACTTACACCATATCTCTTTGGCCTAATGAGACTGCCTGCTGCATACAACGTCCCCAAAAGGCTGACTTGTGTAGCTTGTCTTTAAGTCGTTCATTGAAAGATGAGGCATTTGAAGATTCTGGAGGAGCAGAATCCAAAAGTGGATCCATAAACTTGCAAAAATTCTCAAGCTTCTTTTCATATCTGCATATCAAAATTAATAAAAACTTATAATATGCCAGAAAATATTCAATTTAAGAAATGTATTATAGAAAACATTTAAGAATAGGTAAAAGAATGATTACAAACAAGTCCCTTCAGCATTTAGGTGAAAATAATGGGTCCCAAAAGTATTCCATTTTTCAATTAGACCACAATTGTATAATTATTTTCAATTAAGTCCTCCCATCCAACTTTCTAGTGGACTCATTCCTACTTAGTTTTGACAGAGACCATGTTACATGTCCTCCAACACGTACCGCCATGACGAACACACATATCTTGGAGCTCTTGAATCCATTTTGCATATGGTTTACAGGCTTCTTGAGGAAATGCCAATGTCCTGGGAGCACATTCCAAAGAGAAAGTTCTATACCACATCATCCAGCGATCACTTATGTGAATGGAAACATCTCAGGTTGTTGAACTTACTTTGCTTAGGTATGTCTCGTTTGTGTGTGTGGATCACATGGATGTCACTTTCATATATGTTTATAAATAGTTAGTCTGGTATGATCAATGCATGATTGAGGTTTAACTTTTACTGTGGATCATAATGTGTTGCATTTGAGAAATAAAATACTTCTGGGACCTAATTGTTATCATCCTCATAATGAAGGGACTGATTTTACTAAGAAAAAGACACAATTAAATCACCTGGGATAAGCATCGGCGTCTTTAACGGAGAATTTGGAAATCTCGGAATGATTAAGATCCTTATCAGAACTCAACAGGAGATAACGTCCATCTACACACGGCGTGAAAGATGATGGACTTCTCTTCAACAACTTCATCCCATGCCTCCCAAGCTCCAATTCCCTTTACCAAATCAAAGATAAAATAAAAGATTAAGGAAATGCGATTCCAGGTTTCAAATTGAAAGATGGGATTATTTACTTGATGACGGCGGGGCGGAGGAGACTTTGGAGGTAGCTGCAGCGAGAGAATTTGAACCCGGGGATCAGCTCTTCCGTGACGGCAGCGCCGCCGATGACATGGCGGCGTTCAAGCACAGCGACGGATAGGCCAGCTCGAGCTAGGTATGCAGCGGAAGTTAAGCCGTTGTGGCCGGCGCCGATGATCAGGGCGTCCCATTTCTTATCCTTCAAAGCGGCGGTTGAAATGGTAAAGCTCCTCCGCCACATGATGTCTCTGCTGCCGTAATCGTAACTCAGGCTTTCTCTCCACTGGTTGTTGCTCTAGTGTAGACTGTAGTGATGGTAAAAAATTAGGGAAAAAATTATACTCCTCTGTAAACAAAACAAAAAAGTATAGTTTTTATCATTTTTAATGAATTGAGAATCAAAATCAGCTTTAATTAGAAACACATTAAAAATTGTAATTAATCGTTACATTAATTGTTTTAAAAGTGAGTTGAAAGTTTTTTTTTTTTTTAAAAAATAGAGGGAGTATCAGATTATGACATTTTCCCTCACTCCCTACCTTTAACCTCGCTCACAATTACCTCTATTTTAATTCTCGTTAGTCAATCATACCCTCATACCCCCAA
>NBIL01143045.1:0-10940 GCA_002752925.1 Viola pubescens var. scabriuscula
GTGGCATTTCACATCGTCGAATTAATTATTCACGTTGGATGGTGTAAGTTGAAGGGATTAAATAAAAATAATTGTTTGAGTGCGAGTGTCATTTAAAACAAAAAATTAGTGCAAATACCAAACAAATGAGTGCATCAAATTCTCGTTAACCCTGAACATTGAACAGTGAATTGCAGTAATTTCGCGTGAAACGGTGTCGTAATAGGTTTCAAGAGAGAGAGAAGATGTGGGACCAAAATAATACGGCAACGTTTCTTGAAGTCAAAAGGATTTACTTTTCTCAGTAGTCAGTCCTAACTGAAGTAGAGGGAGAGCAATGATAAAAAAACAATAGTAAATGAAGAAGATGTGGGACCCAAGAGGAGTTAACGTGTAAGTGGATGCCACGTGGAAAGACAATGACATTCAACGCCGTGAAAGAAAAAGCCAAGCACCTTCCTTCTTTCTCCTCCCCGTATCCTAACGCAACTCTAACACGCTTAAGCAAACGAAAATAAAAACATATAAGATATAAGGGTGAAAAAAAAAAAAAAAATCCCCAATCTTCAATCGAAATCTCCATCGTCATCCAAAAACCCTAAGTTCATCATCCTCACCTCCTCGATCTCTCTCCACTCCTCTCGCTTCATATCCTCGCTATCAATTTCATATATATGTATGTGATCTCTCACCGATTTCTACTATTGAACTTTTTTTTTCTTCATTTTGAGAACTTTGTTTTGTGTTTTCCCGTAGATCGGTTTTGAGTATCGAAATTGACTTGTTTCCTGGTTTGGTATTGTTGGATTCGTGTGTGATTTCAGACGATCGAGACAGGGTTTATTCAATATTCAACCATGTTTAACCGTCTTTTTGGGAAGCCTAAGCAGGAAGCCAATGCTCTAACCACGTTAGACAAATTAAATGAAGTATCTATCTTCGTTTTCTTTGTTGTTAATTTTTTATTTAGCTGAGGAATATCCTTATGAATGCTTTTTCTGAATTATTGTTACTTGTTTTGTTGTTGATTATTGGATTATGTAGACACTTGAAATGCTAGAGAAGAAGGAGAAAGTTCTTCTAAAAAAAAGTGGTGCTGAAGTTGAGAGAGCAAGGGATTTTGCCCGAACAGGGAATAAAAGGGGTATGACACCTCTTAAACCTGTTGTCTTGTTATTGGTGTTTCATGGCAGTTCACTTTTGTGTTGCTCTAACTTGATGTGGTATAGGCTACCTTTAACTTATCCAAAGGAATTGAAAGTTGATGCATCCGTTTATGTTGTTTTGAGATTGGTATCGAGTGATTCATGCCGATAACCATTTTCTCTTGTACACATTGGAATACTTCGATTAATCATTCCATGTTCCTTTCCCTTGTCCCTTTCATCCCATCCTCCTTCCATCAAGAGTTGAGAAGTAGTTAGCAATATCGGATTAGGATGTGTCTGTTCTTGCTTTTTGTGGCTGTTCAGGTTCTGCCAATTTGGATATGATAATAGTCTCGTTTCTTTTTTAAAACCAAGAAATTTTGTAATGGTTTTGTCATGGTGATGCTTCCTTTTATCATTACTCATCCAATTCCAGTTATAGGTCTGTTGCATAATTTAGGTAACTTACCTTCTGTTATTTATTGGCTGTTCTATCACGCAGCGGCTATTCAGTGCTTGAAGAGGAAAAGGTTATATGAACAGCAAATAGAACAGCTTGGAAATTTCCAATTGCGTATTCATGATCAGGTCAGCTTGTTTTTTTCACAATTATGATTGGTTTCAATTTTTCTCGACAGATATTAGGTTTGGGAAAATGGAGATTTCTTTTTGCATTTCTTTTTGTTTGGCTTGTTTAGGAGATTGAAGAAATCCTTAATTCTTATGTGATGAATTTCAATGTCACAGATGATTATGTTAGAAGGTGCAAAAGCCACTACCGAGACTGTTGATGCTCTGAGAACTGGAGCTGCTGCAATGAAGGCAATGCAGAAAGCAACGTATGTACCAACTTTATCATTTAGTATATCAATCTGTGGTGATATTGACTTGTGACATTTTGACTTGCTGCACTGGCGGTTTGTTTTAGGCATATATATTTATGTACATTCTCTTCCTAGCATTTGTATTTTAATTTTTCATCCAATCATTCAAGTTTTCCCTTTTGATGGATTGTGTTGATGTGGGAAGATCTACCTGCTTTGACTGCACTTGGCAGATATGTGCATATCCTTCACAGACAGATCTTGAATGTTGCACAAAAGAACCTTTGCTCTTAAATTATAGAAAGTAATTAAGAATATGGTTATTATATTTGAAATTTTGGTTGTTTTTACAGGAATATTGATGATGTTGACAAGACCATGGATGAAATCAATGAACAGACAGAGAACATGAAACAAATTCAAGAAGCATTGTCAACCCCCATTGGAGCAGCGGCTGATTTTGATGAGGTCAGTATTGTGTTGGCATGAGTTCAATACCATTTGGACTAAGAATATAGTTTCAACCACGTGTGTATATGCTCAGCAAGAATCTGACCATTGTTTACCTTTCAGGATGAATTGGAGGCGGAACTTGAGGAATTGGAAGGTGCTGAGTTGGAAGACCGGCTTCTCCATCCTACCACAACAACTCCTGCAGCTCCAGTGCATGTTCCAGCTGGCAGGCAACCAGCTCGTCCTGTTCCTCAAAAGCGCACAGCTGAGGAAGATGAGCTTGCTGCCCTACAAGCTGAGATGGCGCTCTGAGCAGGTTTTACTTTTTAAACCCTGCATTATTTTTTTTTAATGATCTGTCTTCAGCTTTCTAATACACTGAAAGTGAACAACTTAACAGTTGATTGGTGTATTGAGTTTCATGATCCAAAATTATTTGCCATTTGTTGAAGTTGTTTACATCAACTATGTCCCTCTCAAATACAGTGCATGTTGATGCAGGTATTGTGTCACAGAGTCATGAAGAGCTGATTCAAATATTGGCCTTATTGTATTATGGAGTTTCTGCAACTCCCTTCACGCATCCTGTGTGCATTGAATGCTGAACAAAACAATGTATATAAAGATTGCGTAAACTAAACGAAACCCCCTTTCTGATTTGTGTTCTGCCTTCAGAGCTTTTTACCAAGTTTCCTATTTTTCTTTTTCTTTTTTGTTTCGCTTGACATTTTCTTCCTCCGTGGGGATCTGATACTTGCGTTTCTTTGTGCTCTTTCTGAGGGATCTATGTCGCAAACTCGGTAACCTTGAATCTCTTGAGCGCTTGTACACTTTATGTAGTGAGTAAATAAATACGAATTATAACTTTTTTGTCTTTGCTCTCTATTCAACTCATTTGCATTTTCCTTTAGTAACCAGAACTTAAAACTGGTGTTTCCTGTGAAGTTGTTTGTTGGTATCTCATGTTTCTTAATGACATTTGAGTTGGGACTTTTGAACCCATGTTGGCTTGGAGGATGTAGGTATCGACTTATGCAGTGACTAAACATGCTGTTTTTGTTTCTTATTCTAAACTATAAAATGGTTGGTGCTAAGTGGTTTGGCAAATAAGAGATTGCTTGACCTTTTAATGGCTCAACTCACTGCGATCGTTAAGCTGCTGCGATTATGTTGTTTTCCAAACGCAAGATTGTTCAACACAAGAACTAAGCTAATAAAAAATGTCGACGGAGAAGACTAGAGAGTCGAATGAAGATGCAATTTGTCAACACACAAAAAAAAGTAATTAAAATAATTATACTGCAGTAAGTAACAAGGAATTTGGGTTCGTCGTCACAGATGGCTTCGCCTAGAACGCAAACATCATTCATCGTTTTGATCCTAGAGACTGAGCCACCACATAATTAATGAATGATGTAAGTGAGTAGTAGAGCAACCACCATTAGCACATAGGCAATCCCTTGATCAATTGCAACCCCTGCTCATTAAAAAGATATCCACAGTTTTAAAACGCGGAAGAAAAAGAAAAACATAAGAATCCCACAGCAGTACAACTACTCTTTTAAAATAACATGACGACCAGAATGGACGGAGAGAATACCCACGTCACCCGCTAAATAAAAGAAACGATCTTCCTCAGATTCATCGTTTTAACTGAAATATGTAGGATTTCTTAAGAAAAAAGCAGGGTTGGGTTGAGAGAACAAACCATCACTTCTAGGGGCTGGGGTAGGTGCCGTGGTATGAGCATTTATGGAAGGAGCGGCCATAGTTAGGAGAAGCGCCGCCACAGCCATGGCAATAAAAGGAGCCCTTAGCAATTCCATTGCCATTTGCAGCTCTACCTGTAACCTGGCCTCCACTCACATAAAGTCAGGCTCAGAGTTTAGGTTTAAAAAGAGACTAAAAAGGAAGCAAATGTCCAATTTTGGTACCAACCGTCCACCGTCTTACAAATCGCAATGGCTTGAGCCGTTGGTTAATGCAAATATAATAGGTCCATCCATGTTGTTGACAACTTTGTTGAGTTGTGTAAAGTGGACCCTCTCACCAATGAATGAAGATTTTAAGTTTATTCACCTTACACATGCACCAATTGAATTAAATTGAAACTTTTATCATTTGTCGCCAAACTGTAAAGTGGCAGAATCTTCTTCGATCGTTTCCTTGTGCCACTATTATTGTAATGAATTTTTGAAGTTTTGATTGATTGATTGAATTATCATGCTCGGATTTCCAATTAAGGACAAGTGTAGGAATTTACGGAAGTAGTGAAGATTTACTCTAAAATTACACATTTTATTTTTGTTTCCTCCGATTCTAATTTCTATCCATATCCAGCTGAGAAATACCAAGTACATTAGTAAATATATAACTGTGAGCTCAGATTTCAGCATCTAAGTCGTTGTAGTATAGTGGTAAGTATTCCCGCCTGTCACGCGGGTGACCCGGGTTCGATCCCCGGCAACGGCGATTTTTAATATTTCTTTTTTCCTATAAAAAAAGTTCCTTTTACTTCCAAGTTCCAAGTTCCAAGTTCCAACTACAAGCAAGCATCACTTTTCGAATCTACCAACAATTTTTTGAACGAGAGAACAATTACTTTTACTTCCAAACCATCACCTTTCAGTTTTCACTAACAAAGGTACAAAACTCTCTACCCATTTAAAATTAAAAAAAGTTCCAAGCAACAAGTTAGCTCTTCAAAAGCATCACTTTTTACAAAGAAGTTATGATAACTGAGCTATGTACTAGAACTACTACTAACATAGTATAACTTGAATATCTATATCACTTAAGAATCGCCTTCCAGCATCTGATCAGCAACTGATGCAAGAGGAGTAGGTGGTAAAATCTCCAAGTAATCAAAATCCTCTGTTATCCCTACCTGCAGTCAGATTCAAGGAAGTAAGGTCCGAGTCACGCAGCAAAACCAGTGAAACAATATATAAACAGAAACATAAGACACAACTATACCTCCTGATACAAGTTGTCAAGCTGCTCCTTGGCCTGGGGGAAATTGTTTGAACACCATTGCCGCAAGGTGAAGATATTGTCTGTGGAATTTGTACAATGGTAAAGCAAATTCAAAAACCGATGGGGAGGACTAAGACCTCATCAGACTGTAATGAGAAACGAGCAATTTAACAATGTCTGAAGGGAAAAACCTGTCCATCTATTTGCTGCTGCATGGGCTACTTCAGTAGCTTTCTCTGCAACATCACAATCAAACCATTAGTACCTCTGCAGAGTGCAGGCAGATTAGACAAATACGAGCAATGGGAAAAAAATGGGCTGATCTTAACTCATTGCTTCAAAGGCAGCAGGATCATTGTCTGCAAATTGCAGCATCTCCTCCTGATAAGTAAACCCTATTAGAGACTTAATAATCTCATAATTTGGATGACGTGTGGTGAAGGATCTGGGCTTACCTTGTGCTGTTTATACTTGGTCTCAATGGCTTTCAGCTCAGCCATGGCCTCCTGTCGCTCATCCTGTTAGAAGTTTAACAAGTCAGATATAGAAAGCCAGAACTATTTAAGATACCAAAAATCCAATTTCAGTAAAAAATGAGATTCCATATATGGTGTACTTACAGAATCCTCACGTCCCTTCTTTAATGCACTACACTGATCAAGAAGCTCTTCATACCGCTTCTTACTGCTTTGAAGATCAGAATTAAGCTTGCGAGACACATTTCTCAGCTGTTACATAATACTTTAGTACATGAGAATCATTGAGCATAAGGTAGGCCAACTTTATTAAATTGAAATGCAGAACACTAAAGTAAGAAATTCACCTGGTTTCCAGCACAGCTGGGAAGACTCCAAAAGTAGACCTGAAACTCCACAAGAATCAGCCACATTAGATGCCTAAGGTAAATCAGCGACAGAATAACTTGCAAATATAGATAAAAAATATATATTATTATATTATGATACACACATGCAAATGGAACTACTATCTCTTAAACACATTGAAATGACAATTCTCTTAAAGCACCCTTCTGGAAATGGTTACTCACAGAAGTCCCAATTTTGTCCTTTAAAACAAGGTCATCATCCACCAAACTCTGAATAACATCTTTCACGGACTGGCTAATAACACCTTTTTTAGGGCCTGACTTCTCGAGCTCCTTAAGCTGAAAACATCAACAAACAAGACAAGTTAACCAGTTTCCAAATTAAAAGCACCAGAAAAAAAAGCAAAATCACCATAACAACTCCCAAACCCTATGTCAACAAACAGAAATTTCACCTCCAAAATGTCATCAATGGAAGAACTAAAAGGATCTCCCGAATATATAAACAATAAAACAGCAATATACTCACAAGGAAGAAGTCCTGCGAATCATAGAATATCTGCAGCATCTTCTCACGCTTCTCTTCCAACGAAACTCCTCTCTTCTTAGACTGCAATGCATTTGAATTACATTACAAGAAAAACCAAGAGTTTCTACTTGGAACGTTTTATTCAAACAGCACTGATCCAATTCAACAACTACTAGCAAGTAGCAACTCACTGCGTAAGAGCAGTATTTGTTAATCAAAAGAAATAATACAGCAGCTTCTAGCTAAGCATTTCTTCAAACAGCTTAGGCTCGCAACGCACCACCAAATTCTATCCCCAAACACACAACATAAATGATACACAAATCCTAAAATTACACTCAAGGAACTCCAACATCCTAATGCGAAAGGAGATACGAAAAACAAAATTACTGATGGAAGAATAACTCCTATGAAAAACCTCGGATCTGGAAGTTCAGATTTCATTTTCTAAGTTTACTAGCAAATTTTCTCAGTAACCAAACAGAAACAGAAACAAAAATCAACCACGAAAATCAACCTTTGCAGAATAGCGATTCTACGAAGTAATAACTGAGGAAACAACGAATTGTTACATGAATTTGATAGACAAAATGAACAAAAATGAAGAAATCGTAGAGAGCATTATGAAGATTCAATTACCATTGAGATGTCGCTTCGCGCGGTTGCTGAAGCAAAACAGGTGTCGTTTCTCACCCTCTTCTCTTCCTCTCTCTCTCTCTCAAAAAAAAAACTCAGGTTGAAGATTGTGTGAGAAGCCTCAGAAAAAGCGTGTGGTTCTCTTTTTGGCGGGAACTTTTCTGCTAGTTGGGTGAGAAACTACTTCCTTGTCCTTGCTTAGTGGGTTGCTTCTGTTATACAGAAGCCCATGGGCCTGTCACACAGATTCTAATTCTCGCGCGGTTGCTTGACCGGATGATGAATATTTTTAACTTGTTTACTACTTTTCGATTATTACCCAATAATGCTAATATGAACCTTTTGTTATCATTTTTTTGTTTTCTATTCTAATCGGATTATTTCATTCAGAGATAAAATATTATTATTTGGTACGTTATTAAATTAATCAAATCAACAATCTTTTATTTAATTATCGAAAACATCGAGTTAATTACTGAGGAGCTTTTTTGGAAGATAATATTAAATATAACCAATTATTTATAATATAGCTAAATAGCACACATGATGGAACATTTTTTAGTTCACATACATGATTTGAGACTATATAATATACTCTAGGAAAATGAGTATGACTTGGATTAATCTTGCAAACCACGTGCCTTAATAATGTAAGGAAAGACTAATGTTCATCCTATTTTAATTACTTCAATTGATACCACCACCCTAATCATGGTCTAAAACCCCTTGCCTAATAAAAATAATCGACTTACTTGACTATATGTTTTTTGTTATAATTTTTTTCTAATTTTTGTACAAGTCCCATGCATGTTAATGGTGTCCAATATTCCACGATACATTAGATCTTATTATATAATATATAATATGGTGCGATGCAGCCGCCCGACATGCAAGTGGTCACTTGTCAATTCGACCTCTTTTTATTAAAAATAAATAAAACAAAAAGGAGGGTTTATCATTAGCTCAACCTTATATTATATGATTGGTTAATACAGATTTTAATGAGATTATATAAATAACTTTGAATAAAATAATGCATCCATGTGGGTTCACCTCCTAATAATGCTAGCTTCGTTTAGCCGTCGTCCAATCACAGCTCCAAAAGTCAAATTGTTACTATTTTTATTTTTTATTTTCCAAGAAAGATCTTCTTTGCCTTGTTTTTTTTTATGCTGAACCTTCATATTTGATTTCATGTTTCAACATGTTCTTTTTTACGTTTCTTTTCTTTTTCTTTTTATCTTTTTATTGTGAATTTCTTTCGCAAGCTAATTCGGGAGAAAAAAAGTCAAAAAAAACACAACAAAATACGACTTATACTTATATATATATTTTATATGCAACCATTTGAACTTGAGAGACAAATGGTACGCAAGTTGTGTTACTTTGGTCTTACTTCAAGGCTCAAATCGCCCAAATTCGATCCTAAGAGTCCAAAACAACTTGAAGGGTACCTAAAACTTGCTCAGAGCAAGACATTATTATTATTATTATTCTATTAATAACCACAACCGTAGCAAAATTGAGTTCTTAACGTTGAATAACCAGAGTCCGTGACTCACTCAAGGGCAGAAATAAAGTTTCCAAGAACAGACAGGGTCGAGATCAAGATTAAGAAATTAAGATCAATTGTCCTTAATTAATACGGAGTATGTCAGAAGGAAAGACATTCTTTTTCTCTGTCTTGCAATTTGAAATCGACAGCCAAATGCAGCAAATGCGAGTTTCATGACCTCTGACTCGTCAGAACCAAACAAAGCAGTACTGCTCACTCGCATTAATGAACAGATCACCCAAACACAGAAAACAATTTTTTCAAACACAAAAACAGAACACAGTTTCATCCACTTGCAAATTTCCCATAAAATGCATAATCCTAAGAATTTATTCTCACTTTTGTTCTTTTTTTATCCTTTTTTCCTAATAAATGAAGGACTCGTTGATCAGGTTTGCAATAGAAGAAGATTGGTTGTTCTGAAAACAAGAAGTTGCCCAATAAATAATATAGATGGAATTCAAGAACTAGTTTCATAATCCATTAAATGCAATACTTTCTACTTCTGTTTCTCTAGAATAATTCAGTAGTTCATTAACTTAACTTCAACACAATACTAATTAACTTAACTTCCTAATGACAAAAGGAAAGGGTTATRACTAATCAATCAATTACCTAGATATTGACCAACCAGATCATTACAATTATCAGCAAAACCAAAACCATTGAACAGCTGATGATGAGAGTAATTCGCAGACTCGAACCCGAAACCCATTAGACCCCCTGCTTGATGATGATCTTGAACAAACCCTGTTGGTGATGGAGTGGAAAAGCTTGAAACTTGTTGAGTAATATGAGATATGTTGTTGTAGATACTGTTATTATTGTTACATTCATGACTTGACCCAAAATCTGGGAATTCATTGTCAATTGACAGAAGGGTTTCATGGGTTTGGTCCAAAATTAGACCTTTTTGGTTTGAAATTTGTGGGTAATTACCCATTTCATTCATCAAGAGTGGAAGAATGGGGCAAGAATTTGCATCCAAGAAACTTGGACTTTCAGTTTTGGGTATGATGAGTGGAGATTTTGGCTGATTAGTGACGGGTTGATCTCCTCTGCTGCTTCCTGCCATTATCTTTTTCTTGAGCTTTGTATTCCAGTGATTCTTGACATCATTGTCTGTTCTTCCTGGCAATTGAGATGCTATAATAGACCACCTAATCATAATCCAAGGATTGATACAAAATCAGATTTTAAAGATACCTTTTTTTCTAAAAAACCATTAAAAGATCAAAACTTTAGGACAAAAAAGGATGAAACTTGCCTGCTTCCTATGTTATGGTAGAGGGAAAGAATGGTGTTGTCTTCTTGCTCTGTAAATCCTCCATGTTTGATGTCAGGTCGCAGGTAATTCAACCATCTCAACCTGCAACTCTTGCCACATCTCTTCAGACCTAAATTAAACAAAAACAATTAATTAATCAAGATGGTAATTAATTGATTACAGATGTAAGAAAATTCAAATGTGAGAAAAAGAAAAGATTTAAAGAGATTGATCAGACCTGCTTTGCTGGGTAAAGCAATCCAATTTCCACCATTGCCATGTTTTTCAAGATAGCTTTTGAGAGTAACATCTTCTTCAGGTGACCAAGGCCCTCTTTTCACTTTGGATTTGTCACAACAAGGAGCTCTTCCCATTTTCCAAACTCTAAAAAAAACTCATTCACTCACTCACCTGAAAATAAAAACGAAAGAAAGAACAGAGATTTTGCACACCAAAACCTACTAATGGGTAAATAGTATGTTGGTTTTAAAGATGGATAAAAAAGTTCTTACCTTTATAACAACAGCAGTCATTGATGAAAAGGTTAAACTCCTTGACTTGGTCTGACCATGTTTTCTAAATTTTAGAGATGAAAGGTCATTCGTTTAGTGAATTATATACTTTCATCCCTCGTTTTTTTATCCCCAATTTTAGTCCCCTAGATTTACAATTTACATCGATTTGAACCTCTAATTTTTTTATGATAAATTATTGATTCTTCTATTAAAATTCTGCCTAACATACATT
>NBIL01143050.1:0-10234 GCA_002752925.1 Viola pubescens var. scabriuscula
TAGATATGTTATTATCTGATTGACAGAAGAAAAAAATGAAAGGACTCTTATATATAATAGAATGACTCAATGTATGGAAAATATAAATAAATTGTAAAATGTATCCAAACGGATAAAATAGGATGACCCACGATACAATTTAAAACACTAATGAACTGATTAATTCAAATTTGTGCGTCCTCTGATTAAAAAAAACACTACTGTTAGTAGCTGCAGTGCTGGGGACATGCATGATTATGCGAGCCAGGCATGCCCGAATTTGAGTTGATAGGGAACATGCCGGTGGAATTTAGTAAAGAGGACAGTGTAATTGTGTTTGAACTTTGAAGGGCTTGGCAGTTGGCAGGCCTACAATTGTCCATAAATAAAGTGGTGAAACTTTTGTAAGTGCAATCCACCACATATAGCACATAGCGCTAGGGATCGAGGGAGCGCATGAGCATTGGGGTCGGCCCAAGTGCCATAAATTAATTCAAATCTCACGCTTCAATCCATCGACCATATATATATACACACTAAATCTCATCAAAATTATATTGTTGGCTTCATCACATCTTCCTGCTCTCTTTAATTATCACCAGTCACCACACTAGTTAGTAGTCACTAGCTAGCTACCCATAATTTATAAATTGGTTAACAAACATCGCTGCTGTGTCCGTCTGATCTTGAAGTTCAAGGCAAAAGCCGCTAGCTAGCTCATTACAAAGTACAACCATGTTCGTAAGTCTCTCTACTACCACATATAGATATTTTTGTCTCCTCCATATTGATCACTGTTGAAATAAATAGTAATAAATTTTGGATTTAGTCGAGAATTATAGTTTTTCATGACCACTCAATCACCCACTAATTACTATATATTAATAATGTCTCTAGCT
The DNA here is from genome assembly GCA_002752925.1 of Viola pubescens var. scabriuscula. NCBI lineage: Eukaryota > Viridiplantae > Streptophyta > Magnoliopsida > Malpighiales > Violaceae > Viola > Viola pubescens. The sequence continues at coordinate 879 of NBIL01143050.1, forward strand.
AATAAGAAATTTCTATAATAATATTGCAGATGATACAAGTCAGAGTTCCAAACATGGACTGCGATGGTTGTGCCTCTAAGCTAAAGAAAGCTCTCCTCAACCTCAAAGGTACTGTATACTACTATGTATATACATCTTCCATGATTCCATATTTTTATTATTTACTTATATATTTCGTCAGATTCCATCGGTCAATGTTTTTGTCTTATATGATGATCAATATTCAATATGTAGGAGTAGAAGAGGTGGAGATAGAGATGGAGTTGCAAAAGATAACAGTGAGAGGATATAGATTGGAAGAGAAGAAGGTGTTGAAGGCGATAAAGCGGAAAGGGAAAGCAGCAGAGCCATGGCCATTCCCTTTCTCTGGAGCTGGAGCTCATCACTCTCACTATGCTAATTCCTTCTATCGATATCCGACTCACGTCCTCCACCATTACTACCGTGTCTATAATAGTAATAACACTACTACTAGCACTAGCAGTGTCGCCATACCCAATACCGACAACGCCGGTAATAGTGTCCACGCTTTCTTCCACACTCCTTCCCTTTACTCTGTTGCTGTCGCTCCTGACGAGGCCGTCGCGTCCCTTTTCAGTGACGACAATCCGCATGCTTGCACTGTCATGTGAAATTGTTAATGTCATCACCTCTTCCTAATCTCTCTCTCCTAAGTCCTCACGCTCTTTCCTTTCTTAATACAGTATTTCATTTCATTCCATTGTTTTTTTCCTTTCGCTAGAATTTTTATTTATGGACCTAAGTATTAAAAACAACCTTAAAATAAAATCCATGTTTGACAAGAAATGACATAATTAAAGGTCTGTTTCGAAAAATTAACATATTATATTAAAAAGATAAAAAAATAAAAAAAATCTCATACCAAAAAAAAGTATTTTGAGAAAATCGTAAAAACGAAAATGAACAATATCATTTAAGGTGGAGTTTATTATATATATATATATATATATAGAAAGATAATAAACTTTTATTTACGAACTATTAAAAAAAATAAAATCTTGAAATTGGAAAAAAATATACATAGCCTTGAAGCCCCTTGATAGAAGGCCCATTGGAAGTTTCCATGGAGCCCAAGGGATTTGTGAAACGTAGCTGTCCGGTTGATTGATTGCTTTCTAAATAGATTTTGTTTTCCGTTAAAATAATTAATTTAATGATTAAAATTGTTTCGCTTAATATTGAAGTTTAGATGAAACAAAATTTATTAGGAAATTATACCAATCAGGTCCCACCCGATCTTTTGCTTCTCCCTTTACCAGCAACTGTGTTAGATCAACGGTGGGCAATTAAAGGATCTCCTGGGTTCAGTTCATGTAAATGCAAAATTGAATAATAATAATAATAATAATAATAAACATGATGTGTCTATTCTCTATAGTATGTACACCTCAGTTTCGCACTTAATTCTTGTGCTTCTCATTCTCATCCCTTTGTCAATAAATTAGCGTGACCGTCTTTGCTACCTCTTCAGTCTTCTTCCCTACCTTTCCTTTTACTTATTTTCTAGCTTTTGCTAATTCATCAAAAATTCAAACTTTGGCCTTTCATTTCTCGCTCGCTCGCTCATCTCATGGCTCAGGTGCGTCCCTCTTCTCCCTTCCACTTCTTTCTTGTTCCTTAAATCAACATTAATTGTAGCTTAAATTAGTAATTAAAAAAATCAACCTTATTCTTTCATATATACCGATTGGTTTCAATTGAAATCATGCATCCAGTAGTAGATTAGCTTCTATTTCCTTAATTGGATCCATTTTTACATCAAATCTATATATTCTATACATGTAGCAGAAGGTGGTGTTAAAGGTGTTGACCATGACTGATGAGAAGACGAAGCAGAAGGCAATTGAAGCTGCTGCTGATATCTACGGTTCGATCTCACTTTCCCTGTCTCTCTCCATCTAATTGTTGTGGAAAGATTAATTCTTTAAAATTAAATGCAGGAGTTGATTCGATCGCCGCGGATCTTAAGGACCAGAAGCTAACAGTGGTGGGGATCATGGATACGGTGGCCGTAGTGAAGAAGCTGAAGAAAGTAGGGAAAGTGGACATTGTTTCTGTTGGGCCTGCCAAAGAAGAAAAGAAAGATGACAAGAAAGATGACAAGAAAGACGATAAAAAAGAGGAGAAGAAAGATGACAAGAAAGACGATAAAAAAGACGACAAAAAGTAGACAATGGTTGTCAGCAATTCTTTTTTCTCAACATCTTTCAACATCATTCAACATCACCGACTCCCACAGCAAACCGCGTACTATAGTACTCTATATATATAATTACCAACACACTCCTTGTACTCCTGCTGCTGTGCTGTAATAATATTTAAGGAGAAGCTCAACCGCTTTAATTTATTGCCCAGTTTTGTGCATTCATGTATAACTAACATACCAAGTAGGCAAGTGCATGCATACATACATATGTGTAGTAACTACTTAATGTCATTGCGAAAAGGATTGCGCGGTGGTGATTTGATTACTTTGCTGACCCCATCTCTTTATCCTAGACTTGAGCCTGCGTTTTGCATGCCTTTCAAACTCAATACCCAAACAAAATTAAACAAATACTACCATCCAAAAATAACGGGAGGAAGAAGGCTAGCTCTACCTGTCACAACGCTTGGTTTGTTGATGGAGCTCTTATCCAGCTCATCCACCATTTCACCTCCACTGCTCTAACAACTTTACCAGAGGATCTAAACAAATGCAAACAAAAGACAATGTCTTACCAACAGGACAATGATGTCAATCTCCTTTTCATAACCCAAAAAAGAAATAGAAAGAGAGTCTATGATCATCAACTAGGGCAGCATATTCATGATTCAATAAAACACAATCATCTCAGTATCCAATGTTTGGGCAACAAAATGATTGCTTGGCCATTAATTCTATTTACAACTCCTAAAGCATCTCACTTTGCTTCAGGATATAGCACATGACATGATTGAGTCCTAACTGTACAAGGATGAAGGACCTAGCTTCAGATAAAGGAATAACCTAACCCAAGAACTGCTATCCATTCCCTTCATTCACACAAATATCATATCACCAAAATCTAAAGAGCAATTGAGTCCAATAGAGCTTACCAACAATCCAATGGAGGGCCAGTAGGCGTGCTACCATACAATCCTTCAGTCAAACTGACCTTTTCTAATCCTGACATCACCATCTTTCACATGCTTAGTTGTACTTCCTAATCACATCCCATGCTCCCACTGGGTTTGGCAACAATGATATCACAGAATAGTGGGCATCATTGGCACCAATCTGCAGAATAGAGGTGTCAAGCATAACAATTTTCATAACAGCACTCCCAACAAACATCTGCCACTACACATGCTTGGCATACTGCGATAGTAACTACAAACTGAATGACCTAAGATCTCATTTATGATAACCGAGAACTAGCTACTTACAGACAGTGCATAGTCGTGATCTCTTCCTCTGAATTTCACTCCTCCCAAAGTGGATCAAACAAAGAGGGATGCTGCAGGAAGAAAAAAAGAAAATAAATGATCACTAAATACTTGATCATTTTGTAATTTCACGTGCCCCTTCTGTTCTTTAACAATCATGGAGATCATACAAGGGCATAAAGGCTTCTTCTTTTTCTTCCTTCTCCAAATTCACCCTCAATATACAGAAAGAAAACAGAATATGCTAGTGAAACATCCAAACAATACATTTAGAATACAATTACCAACATAAACACCACCTGTTACTAGCATAGTTATCAACATAAATGTAGGTATCTGAACTGGGCAAGGTTTTGAGGTGGAAAGAGAGAAAAACTGAAGTTAACTAAATGTTGTTAACATCCTTCAACAAAAGCACTAAAATGAGTAATGCGCTTACCTAGATAGCTCAGTTACTCCTTTTGCCAAGATTCATGCAGGAATTGACCTCCTAACAGAATATGGAAAATTGGGGGAACGGAGCTGCCAAATCAGTGTAGATGTCACAAACATCAAAAGATCTTGACTTATTGAAAAGTAGGATAGGGATTTACAGAAAATCTGTGACCCCCATCCCTGTCTTCAGTGTTCAGCCTCAACCCACGGCTGTAACAGCTACCAGCAACAACAACAACAGAACAATGGTTAGAGGCTTAGAGCAACTTCATCTCTTCCATTTACAGACCAACCTCCACCTTTGAAAGAATGCCCACCAATCCATATATAATATAATATCCCGGTGGAAGAATCAAATGATCTCAAGAAGCATTTGGATAAGCAATACCTTAAATAACTAGTGGATGTAGAGAAAGGCAGAAGAAATCACCGAATCTTGAAGATACTAATAGAGAGATTATTCACATTCAAAATGAAATGGACATAACTAGAGGTACTAAGCCATCTGATGGGTAACATTATGATATAAATCACAGAAGAAAAGGAAGAAAATTAGGAACACTCAATCAAACAGAATACTGCCATTCAAGCTAACTAGAAATGATGATTACAAAGTAAATGCATGCTGCTTGCTATCAAGGACATCAAGCCAAAAACAAACAGAAAGGCTAACCAAACTATATATACATACAAGCAGCCCTTTATATATAATCCATAGGCTATAGCACAAAGGTAGATGGTCTTTCATATCAGAGAGGTCTGTCATGGACTCCTTTTTTAATTTGTTAAATCTGATTTGTCATTGTTTTTCCTAAACATGAATGTCATGGAAAGTTATCAACAAAATGCTTTTATTACTTTCATGATCATGCAGTTAACTAAGCAAAAGCGGAGTTTGGCACCGATATGATCCTTAAATCCAGAATGTTGTGATGTTTCTAATCAGGAGGACGTAACCAGTAGGAACCCTCAGAATAATCATTGAAGCACATAATGATAGTTGGACAAACAACCAACACATAAAAAGCATGTGTTTATGTTCCACATCTGATGGAAATTACATCGACACACCATGGCAACGTTGTAATGAAAAATGTAACAATTAAGACAGTGGTACCTTAAAAGTCTATTAGACGACATCAAATGCAGCATAAGTAGTTATTAAACAACACAAGCAGAGGGCTTTAGTAGCTCCATCAATAAAATTTGAAAAGATAACTTTGCAGATGAAAGTATTCATTGAGAGAAAAATGTTGGCTTTCTATTATATCTCAATCACAATGAAACAGGAAGCATGAAAATTCCACAAAGACTTGTATACTTTACCTATCAATTTCCATGACATTTATAACCACAGCCGGTACTGAGTTGAAGCAATGACAATTGCCAGTCGAGTTACAACTGTAAAATCTCAATAGTACTACAACTTTAGCATCTTCGGTATACCCTGAATTTTGACAGAAGATGGATGTGCTGCCCCTTATCCACCATTTGTCTAATTACTTCATGAGCTTCAGAAAGTTTTCCAGCATACCGTAAGCTGCTCACTAGGGTATTGTAGACAAGAAAATTTGGGTTACACCCCCTAGATTCCATTTCCTTAAGCATAGAGCATGCTTCCTGAAACTTCCCTGCCATACAAAACCCACGAATCATAGAATTATACGTAAAAACATTTGGTAGCTGGCCCCTTGTGATCATCTCTTCAAACATTGCCTGCGCCCTTTCAAGCTCACCAGCCACTACATATCCCGTGATCATGACAGTGTAACAAACGACATCTGGCATGCATCCAGTTTTTATCATTTCATCAAAAAAATATTTGCAGGCATCTAAATTGCCAACCCGACTCAGACCATCTATCAACGTAGTAAAATGAAGAATACTTGGTTCTATACCCACTTGACTCATATGATTCAAAAGATTAAGGGCAGCGAGTGGCTTGTCCCCTTTGCCAAGAACATGGAGAAGGATGTTATAGGTATGACAATCGGGGGAAAACCCATTCCTAGCCATTTCGTCAAGTAGTCTGTGAAACTGATCCAACTTCCCCAACCTATACTTTGAGCACATTACAACATTAAAAGTTAGGACATCTGGAGAATAACCCTCAACTAGCATCTGCTGGTAAACCCACTCAATCAACTTGTATTGACGCATTACAAGAAGCGAATATAGGATTGCATTATATGAGTGTTTGAATGGCCTATAATTGAATGTCTTTGACTTCATGAATCGCTCCACAACTTTCCTGGCCAACCCTGCCTCACCACACGTGCAAATCAATATATTAAATGTCCGTGCTGTGGTTGGGAACCCATTCTCAATCATCTCATCAACTAATCTCCACATTGCCTTAAACTCCTCACACTCTGCAAAAATCTTCATTATCAAATGATACGAATTTGCAGTGTGCCTGTAATTTCCCTGCTGCCCAGACCACGCAAAAAACTTGTACCCCAATTTCGACCACCTTGATTTGTTCTCGTAGTTAATATTCCTCAAAATTCCCACAAGAACTTCCTTCACAAGAAGCCCTGAAACCTTTATCTGCAATTCATTTAAAACCCTTTTAGAATCAAACCCAGGGCCGTCTTGCCGAAGAATATCAAGAATTGTCATAGCATTGCTTTTCACATCCTTGAAGAAGCGCTGTCTCTCTGATAAATACTCCTGGTCCAGGGCACAGCTCTCCTTCTCATCAGAACTTCTCCACATTCTCTTTATGGTTTCCTCAACGTTGTGAAACCCATTATCAGTTTGATCAACATCAAAGGTATGGTCACATAATCTCCTCGAAACTAACAACATATACGAAATTTTAGGAAAGATCCTTGTACTAAAGAGAGCTATGCAGTTCATTTTTAGAGCTAATTACAGCCATTATCTCACGAACCTTACGGTTTTCAACAAATCCAACAAAACTACCAGGCGAGAGGCGTTTTCTAATGAACAGAGCTCATAGAACTGTATGCAAGTAGGTTGAAAGAGACCCATCAAAGAGAAAACACCGAAATGCTTAAAAGGGTACTTCGATTCAAACAAGAAATGTTCATAGAACGAGCGAAAGCTGGAGACTTACCTGGATTTAATATAACTGTATTGAAGAAGATATGAGTGTTTCCAAGTTTGGCTGAAGCCTGAAGCTATACTCAGGTGGGTTTTGCAATGCAGGAGAGTGTGATGGGCTCGAACTAGTTTGGGAAGAAACAGCAGAAGCACACCACAGGTGAAAACCTCAAAAATTCGAAAGGAGGGGGTTTGAGGGGAGGCCAGAAAAAGAAAAAAAAAAAAACTCTGACGTTTTTGCGGAACGCTGCGTATTGGTAAGGCCGCTAATCTGATGCTACTCGGAACGGTGTGTCTCGTTAGGAACCAAATCATATAGCGCCACTTCGACAGAAAGCTGGGCTTTTCTTGGCGTGGCGCCAAGGCAATAATGGGCCTAATGGCAGCAGATCACCTGAACCTCATACTCTCTAAGCCCGGCCCTATCAACTTGCTTGTCAGTAATTATTCCGGAGTAACAACGTTTTAATATGAAGAAAACGATTGTATAAGTTGTTGGGTGTCTAAAGACTCTAAACTGAAAGTAGAGGGTGCTAGATGTCAAAATTGATTAGTACATAATCATTCGGTATCTTTCTGGTTCCATGTTTTCATTTTCTCAATGAGTAATTTTAATTTTGATATTTCTAATAATTGAAAAAATGAAAAGATATGTTAAAAAATACAAAAATATTACTCCCTCCGGTCTGAAATAATTAACTCTTTAGAATAGTAAAAATTCATTTCATTATGATCTTTGATCTTATTTGTTTCATTTTTATTCCTAATTTCTACTCAAATTAAAACACCATCATCAAATTAGGTTGATGCGTAAAAAAAATAAATTTTTTTGAACACAATATATATGCTTTGAAAAAAATAAAATGACAAATATTATAAACAGTAACAATGCGTAGGAAAACGTCAATTATTTCCAACCGGAGGGAGGATAAAATTGTAAACTTAAAATTTGGATTAGATTTCTTCCTTGCTTTGTGCAAACTATGTTACACTCCCAAAGTTTGGTTGTGTAAGCGTTGCAGGTGTCCAACGAAACAGATATAAGACATCTTCATATAATAATATTAATAACAAAAAAATGATGCTATTTTTTCTTTCTTATTCTCTCAAAAAAGGAAAAATAACAGGAGAAAATGATTTACAAAACAATGACAAAGTGAGTTTCCATCCTTAGTGGCATGGTTTTAGACTATCAATTTCTCCGACACGTCTCCTTGCCCGCCATCTCATTTTTCCCTGTGATGATGTGCCGCTTCTAGCAACCTGGGCCCTACCATGACACCATACATTGTAATGCGTTTAGATTATCATTAATCCACTTGAGAGTTGAGAGCTCAAAGGAATAGGAAAGAACCGAACTATCACTTTCAATTCAAAAATAGGAAAGTGATAGTTGGCTTTATTGCCCATTATTATTAATGAACTACTATACGTATCATGAGATGAGACGAAAATGTAAAATATAAAAATAGTCGAAAATATTCGATCTATAATTTGAACGAAAAAATATTAAAATGCGAAATAAAAAGGAAAAAATACGAAATGATATGTACATTTTTTTGTTTCTCATTGTTTTTATGTTCTACATTCATCTCCCTTGCTACAAAACAGTTCCGTGTAAAATTATACTATAAATCTATAATCATTTAGAATGCCCACAAGTTGCACGACACAATGCCTCATCTACGATTTCACCAAGGGAAGATTTACACACGCTTATAAGGAAAACAAGGAGAGCAGAGAAAACATTGTTCTCCAAATTAGTAAAAGATAAAAATGTCTCATTTTCTAGCGCCAAAATTAGAGGCTTGATATCACGTGCTCAATTTGGTGCCATTTTTCAACGAGCGATGGACGAAGCTTCGTATTAAAACTTTGGCGGTTGGTGGTGACACTGAAAATGTTATCCTCAACTGTTGATTCTAAGGGACAAAAGAACAGAAGGCCGTGATTGGCAACATTTACTAGTTCTAACAGAGCGACAACAGAACGTCTAAAGTTGCTGAGACGCATTACAAGTACATGTCCGGAAAAACATCTTGATCGGAAACGACAACGGAAAACAAGTCGAGAAATGGCACAGACACGCATTACATACACACAATCACATGCAAGTAGTATAGTATATAGTAACTGTTACATCAGTGCAGCACCATTCCAAGACCGGCGATTTTAAAACAGAAAAGACGACAACATATACATGTAGCTCAGTTCGCTGCTCTTGCTTCCCCTGCTGCTTCTGCTGCTGCTGCNNNNGCATCCTCCTCTCCAATCTCCCCAGAATCAGAGAACTCACTGGTGGCACCCGCAACTAAAGCCAAAACCCCAATATCAGAAGACACAAGAAAGAGAAAAAGAATGAGAATAAAGTCATGTTTATGCAAATTAATTGCTACTACCAGTGGAGGAAGGCATTGGGTAGG
>NBIL01143069.1:0-13278 GCA_002752925.1 Viola pubescens var. scabriuscula
AGAGCGGAGGTGGTGATGGGAGTGAACCGGAGGCGAGTGGACTCGGCGATCGAGGATTTGACGAAGGCGGTGAAGCTGAGTAAAGACATCGAGAAAGCGTTCTGTTTGTTCGGAGGTGGTGGCAAAAATAATCCAAGTCATATTATAAAAATTAATTTCCATATCATATGTCCATGTCAGCAAAGTATTATGTAGTTTTTTACCAACCAAACAGAGCACATAGTATTTTAAGTAATAATGGTTAATTTTGATCGAGTAAACAAATGTAGTGGTTTATTTGACTCACTTACAAATATAATGGTCTATCCAGACTTGAAGTACAAATGTAAGGGTGAATTCGACCCTTTTTCCTTAATAAAATCAATAACAAACTCATAAAACCCATAACCCATATTCAAAATCCTAATAATATAGGTAGTTGGAGTAACCATCATATCATAACAAACTAGCACAAATATACAATTTTAGTATTCAAATTAAGCGTGCACCCAAATCAATAAGATGATTATACGTGGATGAGTCCATTTATAAATTATCCCACCACTACCTAAGTTTATAGTATTTTCAAAATTTAAAATTTAAAACCGCCTTATCTTTAACCACCAACTCTCACGTGCATCTTTTTTATTGACTAATGTGAGTGTATGAAATAACACGACATAGGGAGCATAATGTGTAATTAATGCCTTATTAGAAGTAGTAAATTGAAAGTGCTAAGAGTTTAATACTACTCCGTAGTACTTTAGCTTGATTTAAAATTAAAATAGATATCAAGCTACTAAACCTTGAAGCCTATCGACAGAAAACAAAGTTGAAGCTTGAATTTATGAGTCAAATTACAGTAAATAAAACTCAATTGCTACTCTTTCAACAAAAGGTGAAATATTAATAGAAGAAAAAAAAACATTTTTCACCAAGTTGGAATGCCTTTTAGACGTAGCTTTAGAAAAATGATGAATTTGCAATTTGTAGCATAAAAATAGGATTTTAAGACTTGTAAGTTGTAGTAGTAGTATTGTATGTCTGGATATTGCACACGTAGTGGCACCCGAGCAACAACAAATTCATGGCCTTCGTTTAACCAAAACTCTTGTTAAAAACAATCAATTAAAGTTAGTAAACCATAACACACACGGAAAAGAGAGATTTCCTCCATTCCCAAGATCCAACGGTCATCCTAAAATCTCATCCCCAATTCCCATCCTCTATAACCAAGAACTTCAAGTGATAACATCATCTTACCCAAAAAATACAATCTAACACCCGCCACACCACCACCGCATCCACAGCCATGCCGTCATCCGCCGCCCACCTTCTACTCTCTTCCCCCTTCCTATTCTTCCCCCCAACTCCCAAAACCACCGCTAAATCATCCCTACGTTATCTCCACCTACCAATCTTCCCTCCCAAAAGAAAACTCTCTCAAGTAACCCAATCTCTCAACAATAACAACGATCAATTGCCTTCCGACCAATCACATCGCGCCACGTTAGCTGCTGCTGCTGCTCTGCTCTTCTCTTCTTCGCTCGCTCCTCAAGCTTTTGCCCTAGATTCTGCTCCTACTCCTCCTCCCGCCACGTCAGCGCCGGTGCTCGAAGCCCAGCCCGCTCAACCCTCAAATTCCACCCCTTTCGCCCAAAACATCCTCTTGACGGCGCCAAAGCCGCAGGCTTCCTCAACCTCTGACCTTCCAGAAGGCACCCAATGGCGGTACAGCGAGTTCCTCAACGCCGTCAAGAAGGGCAAGGTCGAGCGTGTTCGTTTCAGTAAAGACGGGTCTGCGCTTCAACTCACCGCCGTCGACGGCCGTCGCGCTGGTGTCATTGTCCCCAATGACCCTGACCTCATCGACATCCTCGCCATGAACGGTGTCGATATCTCCGTCTCTGAAGGAGAGTCCGGCAACGGCCTCTTCAACTTCATTGGCAATCTCATTTTCCCATTGCTCGCATTTGGCGGTCTGTTTCTCCTCTTCCGCCGCGCGCAAGGCGGTCCCGGAGGACCGGGAGGATTGGGCGGGCCTATGGATTTCGGGAGGTCTAAGTCAAAATTCCAAGAAGTTCCAGAAACAGGAGTGACATTTGCTGACGTTGCCGGAGCAGACCAAGCAAAATTGGAATTGCAAGAGGTAGTCGATTTTTTGAAGAACCCAGATAAGTACACTGCATTAGGAGCCAAAATTCCAAAAGGATGCTTGTTGGTTGGTCCACCAGGTACCGGAAAAACACTGTTGGCTAGAGCGGTTGCCGGAGAGGCTGGGACGCCCTTTTTCTCATGTGCAGCCTCAGAGTTTGTCGAGTTGTTTGTAGGGGTGGGGGCGTCAAGGGTGAGGGATTTGTTTGAGAAGGCGAAATCGAAGGCGCCGTGCATTGTGTTTATTGATGAAATTGATGCGGTGGGGAGACAGAGAGGGGCTGGGATGGGAGGTGGAAATGATGAGAGGGAGCAGACTATCAATCAGTTGTTGACTGAAATGGATGGGTTCTCAGGCAATTCAGGAGTGATTGTGTTGGCTGCTACTAATAGACCGGATGTTCTTGATTCTGCTTTGTTGAGACCTGGGAGGTTCGATAGGCAAGTCACTGTGGACAGACCTGATGTTGCTGGTAGAGTCAAGATACTTCAGGTTAGCTCTATACCTAGATGGTGTTGATATAGAAGATAATATTAATGTTTGAATTTAGGATAATGTATATATGCGCGCACTGTAGTTATTACTTTGTTTCATTTGGCATCTTCGTGTTTGTAGAAATTGGCTTAGTGTTCTGTGTTGATTGGTTTAAGTTCTTTTGTGGTACCTTTCTATTTGTTTAGGTAGAGTTTGGGATTGATTGAGGTTTACTTTGTCAATTCCTTTGTTTATGAATAATAGGTGCACTCCAGAGGAAAGGCACTTGGCAAGGATGTGGACTTTGAAAAGATTGCACGGAGAACTCCAGGGTTTACTGGGGCTGATTTGCAGAACCTGATGAATGAAGCAGCTATTCTTGCAGCCAGGCGTGAACTTAAGGAGATCAGCAAAGATGAGATATCTGATGCTCTGGAGAGGATCATTGCTGGACCAGAGAAGAAAAATGCTGTTGTCTCAGATGACAAGAAAAAACTTGTTGCCTATCATGGTAGGGAATAATTCTATAGTTTCTCATCTAGCTTCTCGATACCATTCAGGATGTAACTTGGGAGGCTAACTATGATTGTTGCAAACCATTTGCAGAGGCGGGGCATGCTTTAGTTGGTGCACTTATGCCCGAGTATGATCCTGTAGCCAAGATATCCATCATTCCCCGTGGCCAAGCTGGTGGTCTTACATTTTTTGCTCCAAGTGAGGAGAGGCTCGAGTCTGGACTGTACAGCAGAAGCTACTTGGAGAATCAGATGGCTGTTGCACTTGGTGGAAGGTTAGTTACTGATGTACTTACCTTGCCTAATACCTATGGAAGTATTCTGACTTGAGTATCTTTGCTGTTCTTGAAGTTGTTCTTAGAGCTTGTAGAGTCCTGTAAAACTATTTTTTAAGTGTGCATGGGTCCTACGCACAATACTGAAGAGAAAACATGCGAAAATGTCTTTTAACCTTTATATTCTACAATCTTTGATTTGAAAACTTCTTATTGTGCATGCAGGGTTGCCGAAGAGGTGATATTTGGTACGGAGAATGTTACAACCGGAGCATCAAATGACTTCATGCAAGTTTCACGTGTGGCAAGGCAGATGGTTGAAAGATTTGGCTTCAGCAAAAAGATTGGACAAATTGCTATTGGAGGACCTGGTGGAAACCCCTTCTTGGGTCAACAGGTAGGTTACACTTGCATTAATTCTATGACTCATGTTATTCATCATCTCGTTTAAGCAAAGCACTCAAGTTGTACATTTTTTAATGGCAGATGTCATCACAGAAAGACTACTCCATGGCGACCGCAGATATCGTGGACGCGGAGGTAAGGGGGTTGGTGGAGAAGGCCTATGCCAGAGCAACGGAGATCATCAACACTCACATCGACATACTCCACAAGCTTGCGCAACTCCTAATTGAGAAGGAAACTGTCGACGGGGAGGAGTTCATGAGTCTTTTTATCGACGGAAAAGCTGAACTATATGTTGCCTGATGTGATTCTGAGTATCAAGCAATGTTTGTATCATAAGTATATTAACAAGCCGATGATTTCTCTCCTATGAGTTGAAGAAGTTGTGTACAGGCAAAACAGAAGCTTTTGCTCTTCCACTGATGTTATGACGTGAAAGGGAAGTTATACCTTTGTCCAAATGCTCCAATGTAAGGACATTAAGTAGGGCTATTAAGTATTAACACAAATTAAATAATTATTGATTATATTAAGTAATTCCATAAAATTATGGAGAAAAATAGTGATACGAGAAGACTTGGTCTTTTCCACATCCATCATTCCCCAACCTACGCTACATTTTGGATGACAACTAACAATTCCAATCCCATCCAACTTGAACCCCCACGTTACATTTTTGTTACAACAACAATACAACAAAATGAAGCAGATATTACGAAAGAAGATTACAATATTAAATATCTGTCACGATCATCTCCCGCGTTTCTTTTCGAGAATAGCAGCCTCATTTAACATGTCAGCTGCATCATTCTGCATGTCCAATTTCGAAAGAGCAGCTGCTTGCATGTAAAACGCTGTCGCCCATTCAGGATGAACGCATTGCGCTTGCATTGCATCACGAAGGGCAGCATCTGGTTGATCACATAGGAGATAGCAAAGACTACGCCGCGCGTACACTGTTGGGGAAATCATTGTGCCAACATCTATGAACTGCAAGAGAGAAAAATGAAATGATCACTTGGACGGGTGGAGCATCAAATTCATAGCAAGAACCAGAAACCATATAGGAAAGCCTTAACTAACTTATTTCACCTACAATTGGAAGATGTTTTATCCAAATGGATGCTAGTAATTTAAGATACGAGATTTAGTCGATATAAATAGGGTCTATCTAAATCTAAGATCTGCATAGATAACGACTTAAAGCTTTACAACCTAGGGCGAAGTATCTCGCATGCTAACTTCTATTGCACAATAACACAGAAAATGTATAATCTCTGGATAGGTATAAATGCACACCTGAGAATAACATTCTATAGCGGTTTTAAAATCTTTATCGCGAAATGCTACATCACCATGCTTTCTGGCATCCAGCATATCTCGCATTTGCTGGGTCCACTCTTGAAAAGATAACTGCACAAGTCAAATTGGAAAAAGAAAAGTCTCAGCACAGTCATTAGGCACCGGTCAATGGAACTTTATGGAATACTAACCTCATTGGATCCTTCATCATCTTTGTAGTGTGTCATCACTAAAATTTGATGGATAGCTGTGAGATCCATGCGTGAACATGCATCACCCATCGGAGAAAGCGGCTGTGGTGGGGTTGGAGGTGCTTCCTCATGCTTTGGGATCCCTAGCATCACACGAGATGACACCTGCAAGACGAGAGTTAGGATTACAGAATTGCACACAACTAAATTGATTTAAAAGGTACCTTAAATTAAGTCCAGATAAAATAAAACAGACAGCTGTAAATTTCTGACATTTTCGTCTTTCCTTCCCATGAAAAAGGAGTCTAGTTGAATAGGTGATAAATATTTTTGGCTTACAAGTATTTGAACCCTTGACCTTTAAAATGCGTCCCTAGCCTCTCACCATTGCCCAACCCTAATGGCTTCAATAGATGATAGATAAAAGTGGCACTAACATTACCAGTACAAGAACATATACTATAATGGAAGGATGCGGCAGAGATGGCTTACATCAGCCTTATTTTGTAGTGGGGCTAGTGTGGCAACAAGATCCTTGGTATTTGGCCTTTCCCTTGGTTCATACTGCAAACACTGTGATGCGAGATCAAACACCACAGTTGCCTCTTCGGTTGAAAAGTTTCCCTCTAAATGTGAATCCATTAAGAGAAGGATGTTTTTACCCTTTATCATATCTAGAGCCTGCATGCTCAAACAAATCACTTTTTCCATCAGTGTTATCTTAAAAAGATCAGCATGCTGCTAGTATGAACATTTTCAAATAGAAAGGTCGACAAAATCTCTGTAAGAAGCATCACTCACTACCCTTTACCCTACAATTCAATAAAGTTTTGCAAAATACCATTTGGATGACATAGATTAACTAGAAAATCAGAACCCACAAGTGAACAGGAGCATGATTTTCTTCTTGAAATAGAAAAATATTAGCTCATCTATATTCATCACTCACTGCATTCAAATGCAAAATAGAAGTACTCACTAGACAATCATGAAAAAGAGAGGAAATGAGAATAAAAAGCAATAAATAGTGGCTAGTGGCAATAGATACAGGAAAAAGCAAGGAAATCCAAAAAGATACAGTCCTTCCACATTTCAAGATCAGAATGATAGACTTCAAGTCATGCTGGAGAGCGAAATTATGGAAGTTAAACATATCAAGTCATCAAATGATTGCAACAGTTTTTGGGCACCGCAGAGAAAAATACAGTACCTAACTAACTAAGCATATAAGAACCTTGAGATTAAGAGGACTATCACAAAAGAATGCCCAATACAACAGCTACATTAAACTTAACTGCCCATACAAAAATACTGAACCACTGGATATGGCTTATAAGTTCACAAAAGATATATGGAGAATGGAAGTGAAATCTTACATGACTAGGAGGGATATGCTTTCCACTGAGAAGATCCAAAAGGACAGTTCCAAAGCTAAAGATGACACTTTTCTGAGTGACCCTTCCTACAAAAGACATTTAAGATTTATCTACAACTCGAAAGTAACTAATCAAACGGATCTTGCTCTTCATAGGAGCAGGACACTGGAACTGAGTGAAAATAAGTAAACCATAGTGTAACATAGAATTATTGACAGTAACTGATAGCAAAATTCAAATTCACACTGAAGAAACCACATTGTCAACAATTATTTTGGCAAAGCATCAAGCAGTTACCATTTTTTAGGTACTCAGGTGGTGTATAAGCAAGATTTGTGCTATAACTTTTCCCATCGCTACTATTTTTCATCAAGCCAAAACATGAAAGTCGAGGGTCTCCATTCTGCCAAAACCATTGACTAAATTACCATTTCACTCATATAATCACCCGGACGACAATATCTTACAAAATGGAAGATGTTTGACTAATCAAACAAAATGGAACATGAATGATTCTTTAGGCTGATTATGTACAATACCTCATCAAAAAGAACCCTATAAGCATTCAGGTCGTGGTATAACGGATGACCTTCAGCACTACAGTAATCTAAAGCTTCAACAATATACAGAGCAACTCTTAAACGCATGGCCCACTCTATGGTCTGATTCTCCCCTGCAGCAGAGAAGAAAGGGAAATTATATTTGCAGGTACAAAATCAAACTGCAAATATAAGATATCTTATATTTGCAGGCACAATGGTGAGTATATCTTATTGAATAAGTATCCAACCAGACATTAGAGGTACTCATAAAACTTAAGCATCAAATGTGCTGAATAATACTAGAAATTAGTATAGACTGGTGTACAGCGTAAAAACTCTCTCT
Source organism: Viola pubescens var. scabriuscula (assembly GCA_002752925.1). Taxonomy (NCBI): domain Eukaryota; kingdom Viridiplantae; phylum Streptophyta; class Magnoliopsida; order Malpighiales; family Violaceae; genus Viola; species Viola pubescens. The sequence continues at coordinate 7,558 of NBIL01143069.1, forward strand.
GCAAAGAGAACACATTAGGTTTGAGAAGCTAGATGAATCGTAATATTCAAGAATGAAACTACATTTTACAATCTACCGTAGTGCTACATTTTCTCAGATTTCCCTTATCTACCATAATTTTCCATTAAACGTCCTCATTGATGCACATTATTCTTATGCAGGGATCAGCAACTCCACCAAACATTCAGAATATCAAGAGCTACATGATTCCCTCAAATATAACCCTTGAGCTCATCTACAATGGATATTCACCTAATCTTATCTGAAGATACAAAAAAGTAAAACACAACTGAAACCTCTAACACAGATTCATCACCCAAATTCAACATATTCACAACCATGGTGATTGACCCCATATACACATTGGAAATACAGGGAACTGAGAATCACATCCCATTGCTACGATAAGTTATTTGTAAAAGCTTCCGACTTTTTAAACTACATTCTTTTACTCACCTCAATCCAGAAAAGGAAAAAAGAGAGTAAGGAACTCATTTATTCAACGTTAATGTCTAATTTTGTAAGTTGACATTTCAAATAATTGGCTAAACATCAAAATAAATCAAAATCAAGGCAGATAAGAAACATACAATGGAATAGATGTTTTGCAAGTGTATCATTGGGCATGTATTCCGCAACAAGCAGCCTTTCGTCCCCATCACAGCAATACCCAATCAAATTGGCCAACCTCTTGTGCCTTAACTTCCCAACACCTCGCGCTTCATCCTTCAAAAACGCACAAAATCATTCTAAGACCAACTCAAACAATTTAATTTAATTTAATTTAATTTTCCCCATATATGGGAAAAATGTATAATAATAATAACAATAGTAATGGCGTGGGATTACAGCGAACTGCTTGGGTTCAGGCCAGGCTAATCTGGTAAATTTCTTGACGGCTATCCAACTCCGATAATTATCATTGCTGCCATTTCTATTCTGCAACCGTCCTTTGTAAACCACATTAGGCGCTTTCGTGCCGCTCTCAGAAACGATGAATTCAGTGCTGAAGTTGTTGGTGGCGGCTTTCAGGTCTGCGAATGAGAACTCCTTAAAACCAGGAACGCCACCAACGGGTTGGGTTCCATTCGTCGGTGGAGGAGCGTGATTAATTAGCGGTTGATGATGATGGGTTTTGTTAGCATTGAGTTGTTTTTGATTGCTCTTCTCGTCCGACACCGGCGGATTAAGGAACAACGAGTGGCAGCAACCCATAACGAGCTAACTGACTGACTCGGCCCGAGTCGACTCAGTCCAGAAACCAATCATGGAGAGAAAAAGAAGAGAAGAGGAGATTTTTTTCTTTTCCTTTTTTTTAATTGATTTATGCACTCGTGCGTGCAGTGCAGCTTTTCGTTTTCTTTCTGCTGCACTGACAAAAACTTCTCTCCCTCTTCCTTTCTCTCTCCCTCCTTCTTTCTCCTACTGTTGAATTTTCCTCTTATCACATGAATGGGCAATTTTGTCTTTTACATTGCATTAACTTCCTCTCTCCTTGTCATCAATTTGTCTTAACTTCCGCATTTAATCAAAAGGATATAAACTATATAAAAATATATATAAAATGTACTTACTTATTCAACTATACTTTAAAAACTAGTAATATAAATTCTATAATATTTCGAACGTTATAATTTAAATATTTATAATTATTAAAGAAATAAAAAGTTATAAAAAATAGTAATAATTATAAAATCTAGATAAAAATGTACCATAAAATATAAGACTTAAGACAATAAAAAAATAGATTAAATTTTATTTACCATTTAATTTTACACTTTACTTTTTTGGTATTTCTAAAACTATTTCTCAATAGGTTTTTTTTTCTTTTGTAAAGTCAACTCTCCCATATTTATTATTATTATTTTTCAAATTTGTATAATTTTTAATTTTTTTTACCGATTTTTAGAATTTTTAAATTATTAGAAAAGTTAAAATTGTAACTCTTACAAAATTATAGGATTTATATTGCAAGCTTTTGAGTGATAAGGGGTAAAGTGGAACGTTTTATAAACTATAATTTTTTATATATAATTTATCCTTTAAGTTATAGTTTGTGTTGTTTTAAATTAATAATTTACCATTGGCATGATTAATTTTTGTTGTTGTATAGTTTTTACACCACCGCAAACTAAAAAGTTAATAAAATCAGAAAATATTTTAGAGAATTATTAAGCTTAAGAGTAGCTTTGAGAATAAATTACTCAAAGACTCTAAGGGTTCTTCAATATTATGAGTAATATAAGAGATATCATCGGAAGTTAAAGAGATATCATCGGAAGTTAGGAAATCATAACCATAAAAACTTTATATATTTGTCTCATAAAAAATATTTATCAAGCTTATAAATAATAATGTACTCCTTCCGGTCTCTATTGTATGTCGTTTGGAGACCGGGTGATATGATCCGACCTAGGGTTAATTGACCAAATTATATTTGGAGCCGTTTTAGGATCTAGCCGAGGGAGTTATCTAGATTAACCCACGAAAAGAACAAGGACTCAACAAAGAACACACGGATAGGGGAAAAGAACACAAGAATGATGGAAAGGAAAGATGTTACCCGGGGTTACGAGGATGGATGGAAGGAACAGAGATGAGCACACGAAGAAGCAACGAACCTACACTTAACTTGACGACTACGAAGTTAAATCGGCAAGTGAAGAACTCATGTATTTCATTCAACGATTTGTGCAAAATGATACAAATCAAGGTTTCCCGGAGGGAGAATAGGAGGAGTAATCTCAAACTCAATGATCTCTCTTAAGGAATTACATGGAGAGCCCAAGGTTTAGATGATAAAAGAATGAGTAATCTCAATTTTACAAGTATCATTCAAGTCCAAACTAAAGGAGAAAGAAAGGAAGAAAAAAAACTATTTATAGTTCATACAAAGATTTGGGCCAAAAACATTTTTAGCAATTTTGGCCCAGCCACTAACGCTATGGCATTAAGCCCTTAATACCGTAGCGTTAGCTACTGCCAAAATATTTCTCAAAAAAAAATTTTGGCCAGGATTTTCCCAAAAGCAATTTCGTTAACGCCATAGCGTTAGCTACTGCCTCCGAAGGTGCCTATTTCGTAACTTTCTCCTCGAGGCTCCGAATTGGCCCCCGTTTGCGGCGGTGAGTTCGTACTGGACCCGGCATGATGCAAAATTACCAAAACGACCCGTTCTTTAGCTTGAGGAGGCTTCTTGCGCATCTTGGCTTTGAGCCATAAGGCTAGTTTGTTAGCCCTACTACGAGTGATTGGTCCCGTAGGCACAATGTCTTGAATGTCAGGGACTGGTGGGGCCATGATCACATCATTTCCTCCTCCTTCGAAATGATTCGTCCTCAAATCTGTGTCTTGAGTGTCGTCAAGGGCTTCGGGGCAAAGAGAGATGTCATTGACGTTGAAGGTTTTTCTCATCGATCCATACTCGGGAGGGAGATCTAGGATGTAAGCATTGGGGCTGATGCAGTGAAGGATTTGGAAAGGTCCATCACCTCCAGTACTCAGTTTGCTCCGCCTTTGATTAGGAAATCGATCTTTACTCCAATGAAGCCAAACCCATTGGCCGGGTTCAAAGGACGTAGGTGTCTTGCCATTGTTGCGCTTGGCGGTTTCTCATTCATAGAGGCTTTCGATGGTTTTGCGAACTTGTTCATGGAGTTTTTGCACAGCTATAGCTTTGACATTCCCATCTGCACACTTAAGAGAACTCAAAGGCAAAGGTAAGAGATCAAGAGGGGTTAGAGATTTGAACCCGTAGACCACTTCAATGGGGAAAAACAAATAGAAGAATGGTAGGCACTATTATAAGAAAATTCAATAAATGCAATACAATCTTCCCATTTCACTCCATGCTTAGCAATCATGACACGAAGTAATGATCCTAAAGTCCTATTCACCACCTCCGTTTGCCCATCCGTTTGCGGATGACTCGTGGTGGAGAAGAGGAGTTTAGTACCTAACTTCGTCTAATGAGTTCGCCAAAAGTGACTTAGGAATTTGGTGTCCCTATCACTAACAATGCTCCTAGGCATACCATGTAATCGCACCACATGTTGGAAGAATAAGGATGCAATATGCGCGAAATCATGCATTTTCGAACATGGTATAAAATGTGCCATTTTAGAGAAACGCTCAACCACAACAAAGATAGAATCATTTCCACGTTGAGATCTAGGGAAACCTAGCACAAAATCCATAGATAAGTCGATCCAAGGATGTTGAGCAACAGGTAAGGGCATGTAAACCGCATGATGTTTAGATGTGGATTTTGTAAGTTTGCAAACAATACATTGGTTCACAATGTTAGTCACATCCACTTTCATCCGAGGCCAAAAAAAAAGTGATTTCAACACATGCAACGTTTTGGCAACACCAAAATGTCCACTTAAAGCTCCCCCGTCAGCTTCCAAAATAAACAACTCTCGAATACTAGAACGGGGTACACACAATTTATCATATTTAAACAAGTAATTATTATGCCGATAGAAAATGCATATACGGACCTCGTTCACAAGTAGAATATACATCACGGAAATCCTCATCATTTTCATACAACTCAATCAAATGAGAAAATCCAAATATTTGTGCATTAAGGGTGGTTAAGAGGGCGTACCTCCGCGAAAGTGCGTCAGCTACCACGTTCTTCTTGCCTTGCTTGTACTTGATGGTGTAAGGAAACACCTCAATGAATTCCATCTACTTTGTGTGTCGTTTGTTCAGCTTGGATTGTCCTTGAAGAAACTTTAAGCTGAGATAGTCGGTGTGAATGACAAATTGATAGGGCAACATATAATGCTCTCATACCATAAGCGCTCGCACCAAGGCATATAGCTCTTTGTCATATGTGGAGTAGTTGAGCTGGGCACCTCCGAGCTTTTCGTTGAAGTAGGCAATGGGTCGTCCCTTTTGAGCTAGGACAGCTCCTATGCCAATACCACTCGCGTCACATTCTAATTCGAAAGCTTTGTTGAAGTCCGGTAACACGAGCACGGGGGACCGCGTAAGCTTTTACTTAAGCTCCTTGAAGGTTGCGGCTTGCCTTTCTCCCCACTCAAAGGTGACATTCTTCTTGGTGATTTCGTTGAGTGGAGCGCCTATTATTGAGAAGTTAGGCACAAAACGACGGTAAAAGCTGGCGAGGCTATGAAAGGATCTTACTTCACTAGCATTCCTAGGACTTGGCCATTCCCAGATGGCTTTCACCTTGTCCTCATCTACCTATACGCCACCTACACTTACAACAAAACCAAGAAAATGCACACGATCCAAACAAAACTCACACTTGACACGTTTAGCATATAATTGGTGTGTGCGCAGGGTGTCAAGTATGGTGCGCAAATGAAATACATGTTTCTCAAGAGATGGGCCATATACAAGAATATCATCAAAGTACACAACAACATACTTTCCAATAAACTCTCGGAAGACATAGTTCATCAATCTCATAAAAGTACTAGGGGCATTGGAAAAACCGAATGACATTACCATCCATTCATACAAACCGTGTTTGGTTTTGAAGGCGGTCTTCTATTCATCACCTTCATACATCCAGATTTGATGGTAGTCACTCGTGAGATCAATTTTGGAATGGATCTTGCTCCCGCTTAGCTCGTCAAGCATGTCGTCGAGGCGCGGTATGAGATATCGGTACCTCACGGTAATTTTATTGATCGCCCGACAATCCACACACATCCTCCACGATCCATCTTTCTTCGGCACTAG
>NBIL01143080.1:0-29614 GCA_002752925.1 Viola pubescens var. scabriuscula
TACTAATTGAATTTTGTTATCTAACGCTAATTTGTTTTTTACATTAACCTTTTTCAGTTTGAGTTTAACGAATGAAACAAATAGCAGTAGAAGAGTTATATTTTGTACGACTCAACGATGTGAAAAACGAAATGAGAATAATTTTCTACTCGAAAAAAAAAACAATATACTAGAAGATTCGAGGGGAGGAAAAGAAGAAGGTTATTTTCCATATCTATGCTTTTGGTGTTTGAAAAACCCAGCCCATTATACCAACGAGCAAAAGTTTGATCCACAAAGGCCCACTTAGTTACAACCTAACGGCTACTTCCATTTTCAAATCCAAAATAGTGTAAAAAAAGAAATATATATTTTTCCCCATCTCAGCTTTCTTTTATTTTTTGAGGTCCCAAAAATAAAAAAAGTGCAAACAAAAAAGATTTAACGCCGTTGAACTAACTAAAAGTCTAAAACAAACCTCGCCGTCAGTCTCCGTCACGCAATTTCAAATCCAGACTGGCCCCCTCCATCCTTCTTCCTCTTAACGGGCTAACGGCTCCCTATCTCTCTCCAGCAAAACTACACGCACACCGTCTAAAATACACGAAAACTGTCCTTCTCTTCTTCTTCATCTCTCGTTCTTCAACAAGAAAAAAAAAATCACAAATCAATTCTGCACGGAAATACTCTTACATGGCCAAAAGTATAATCTCATAAGCAGGTACGTTTCTGGGTCTCTCTTGATTTTCTACATTTTTGTGTTTAGTTTCCCAAAAAAGTCGTGGAAAGTGAAATTTGAGAAAGAAAATAGAAGAAAAATTAGAGATTTCGTGATACCCATATCGTTTTTCTTCTAATTTCCTCTGGTTTCTTGGAAACCAAACACATTGCATAGGTAAAGTTGGTTTCTTGATTTGTTGTTTGAACTCAGTACTCTTCTTTTTCCTGATTTTGCCTTACTGCTTTAGATTTTGTTGCTTGCGCATGTAAATTGTCTGTGTGTTTCACGTTTCTGTGACTTCTGTTTGGTTGCTGAGAAAGAAAGGTTCAAGAAAAGAAAATGAGATCTCAAGATTTGGCTTTTTGTTGTTTTTGGTCTTTACCGATAAAGAACTCAACTTGGTCATTTGGCTTTATTCAATTAACTGTCCATCGTTTCATCGAAGAAAAAATAGAAAAAGTTGCTTGTAGTAATCTATTACTTTTAGTTACTTTTTGCTTGTAATCCTACGCATTTCCCATCTAATGAGCCGCATTGTTCATATTAGAGCCTCATACCGTTGTTTTTCTTTTGTTATGTGATAGATATCCAATAGCCTTTGTCGATTTGGTTGTCGTGGGAATGTGAATTGTTGTCACCTACTCCATGATTATATTCGGACTTTCCACAGCCATGTTTTAATCATATTCTATAGGTTATGTGAAAGTTTGATTTGGTTTGAAACAGGTTAGGTTTTGCTTGAGAGGAAACTCGTAATTAGAAGAGACAAAATGGAGAGGGTCTGTGAAGAGTTAGATGAAGCGAAAGCTGAGATTGAGCAGCTCGCGGCAGATTTGAAATGCAAGAATGAATTGTACAACAACTTGAAGAGAACTCACAGCGACCAACTGGTCCAAATCCGGGATGCGAGTTTGAAGATGGAGAAGCAGGCCCAAGAATTAAATGAAAAGGCTGAGGAGAACTGTGCAATGAAGCAAATGTGTGAAGATCTTCAATGCAGTTTGAAGGAAAAGGAGTCCATCATCAGGAACCTCAGCACCGCAAATGATAAGCTTAGAGTTGATTGTGGGGAGAAGGATAGGAAATGGGAGGAGGAAAAAAGAGGGCTAGTATTGGCTCTTGATGAGGCAAACGAGAAGAATATCGATCACGAGCAAAGAATTAATGTGTTGTTGGCAGAGATCGAAGGCCTTAAAGGGCATCTATCAACTTCAGAGAAGAAATGTATGGAAGTTGAGAAGAAGGCCAAGTCATACAAAGAACTGAGGGAAAGAGATGATATGCTGCTCAAGTTAGAGGAAGAGAGCAGGAAGGTTGAAGATCAGCTGAAGTGGAAGAAAGAGCAGTTCAAACATCTAGAAGAAGCTCATGAGAAGCTTAAAGATCAGTTCAGGGAAAGCAAGAAAGAGTGGGAGACGGAAAGGGCTACATTGGTTGAGGAGATCTTTTCACTGCAAACAAGCTTGGATTCTCAGACAAGGATCTCAGAAGATCTTCAACGCCGATTGATGATATGCAATCAAAGCCTGGCTCATGAAGAAAGCCGGAGGAAGTGTCTAGAGCTTGAGGTTTCTGAATTTAAGACCCGCTTTGAGAATGTGTTCATGGACTACCAGGATGCAAAGTCACAGCTAGAATGCATGAGCAATAAGAGGGATGAAGAAATTGCTTCTCTGAGACATACATTGAGCACAAAAGAGGCACTTTACAAGGAGGTTGACTACCGAGCTGGGAAATTGGAGCAAGACAATCAAGAGTTACTGTCATCGCTCAGAGAACTCCGGGAAGCTCAGATTCAGGAACTCGGAAATTCTTCTTCATTGGGAAAGCTGAGAAACAAGCTCAAAAGTGTAGAGCATATGCACAGAGATTGTTCAGCTACTCTTAGAGCTAAAGAAGCTGAATGGAGCTCTCGAGTAGAGAAATTGACTTGCGAGCTGAATGACTATCAGCTTGCATTAGAGAGTAAAGAAGCAGCAGTGACAAAGCTCGAGATAGAGTTAGAAAATTGTCACTCTTTCATAATGCAGTTGAAGATGCAGCATGAGGAGGCTTCCGTAATGCTATTGGTGTTGAAATCAGGGATAACTGAGGCTCAATTGAACCTTGGAAATACTGAGGCTGAGATGATTCTCTGTGACAAGGAAAGAGATGAAAATGTTTCTGTCTTAAAGAAGCAGCTGGAGAAGAAAAATGCTGCTTTGGATAAAGCACTGATAGATCTCGAAAAAGAACGCAACAATGCTGAGGCTCTAATGAGGAGAGTTGAGTCCTTGGATCTCATTGATGAGAAGCGACAAGAGATGCAGAAAGAGCTTGAAAGATATAAAGAGATGCTGGAGGAATCATCTAGGTGTCAGCTTTCCTTCAAGGAGCAAGCTTTGCAGACAGAAATTTACTTGAGGGAGAAAGTGACAGAAGTTTGCGATGCTTTAGACAGGGCAAATTGGGAATTGACCAGGGAACGTGAGAAGGCAGGCTCTTTGTCGAAAAGGGCTGAATGCTTTGATTTTATTGAGGAGAAGTGGATTTTGATGCAGACAGAGTTTCAGAGATACCAGGAAATGCTGGGGGAATCATCTAGGTGTCAACTTCAGCTTGAAGAACAAGCTTTGAAGATAGAAAGCGACTCAAAAGAAAAGGTAAGAGAGTTTTGTGATGCATTGGAAATGGCGATTTCTGAACTGGATGAGCATCGCAAGAAGATGGCATCTCTATCTAGGAGGGTTGAGTCTTTAGATGTTGTTGAAGAGCAGCAGCATCTGATGCAGAAGGAGATTGAAGGGTACAAGAAAATGCTTGAAGAATCAAACAAGAGGGAACTTCTCTTGGAAGAGAAATATTTGACGGTGGAAATTGACTTAACAGAGACACTTAAGGAAGTTTCCGATGCTTTAGATGCGGCAAATTCTGAATTGCTCGAAGAACGTGAGAAGACAACATCTTTATCAAGAAGGGTTAAATCCCTTGATCTTATCGAAGAGCAACAGATCCTTGCGCAAAAGGAGCGTGAGAGGTATAAGGAAATGCTTGAGGAATCATTGAATTCTCAATCTCACTTAAAACAGGAAGCTTTGCAAAAGGAAAATGACTTGCAAGAGAAACTTCGGGAAGCTCATGATGCGTTGGATAGACTGGATTCTGAATTAGCTGACAAAAATTTGGAAGACCATGCTGTTGAGTTTGAATTATGGATATGGAGATCTATTGCTGAACGTTTGAAAGCTGACCTTGAAGAAAGCCAGAAATTGCGCAAACAATTAGAAGCTTCACTTCTTGCACAAGTAGAGGTTGAGGAAACCATCACACAGGAGAAAGTTGGCTTTGCCCTTATGTTAGAAGAGAAGGACAGAAGAATCAACAGCCTGGAGCGAAAAAATGGATTCATGGAGAAAGAGGCAGGTACTATGATGACCTCTGAATCAGAAAAGGCTGGTTTTCTCCAAACCATGAGAGAAATGGAGATGATGTTACAGTATCTCCAGGAAGAGATTGGGCATCTGGAGCAAGAATCGTTGAGAAGAGAACTGGAAGCTGCAGTGTTCACCCAAACTGCGGCTGAAAGAACATTCGAGCTCGAAAAAGGGTTCCTTGTCAAGCTTGGGGAAGAGAAAGATGGACGAATAAATGAGCTCTTGCACTCTGTGAAAGATTTGGAACAGAAATTCAATAGCTCACTGCTCCATTTCTCCTCAACTCTTGCTGAGAAGCAGGCTGAGGTTAGTTTGGTCAATGAGGCCAGGGAGAAGATTGTTGCTGCTGAAATTCTTGCACAGCTGGAAATTGAAGAGAATAAACTGATGATTATGGAGCTGGAAGATGGTATCTGTTCCATACAACAGGAGCTGGAAACACAGGAAAGAACATTGTCGTCTTCGCGACGGACAGCTCTGGAAGCTGAAGCTGAACTAGGAGCAAAACAGCTGGAAATGAAGGAATTACAGAATGCAATGCATGAAAAGCTGAGAACTTCAGAATCCTTAGTTGATGAGCTCAAGAATGAAAAAAGAAACTTGGTTGAAGATGTCATGAAGTTGTCGTCAGAAAAGGAAAATCTTTTGGGTTTTCTTGAGGGAATTGAGGACAGAATTGGTCAGTTATCCAGTGAAGACATGGAACTGATGGGAAACTTGGAAAAAGTGGTGCAATCTTTTGACAATGATGGGTCTTCCGGTCTGATCTTGAAGAAAGGTGGCAATGGATTTCTTGAATCGGTAAAGGAGAACAGCAACACCATCTCTTCCCCTACAACGAAGAGATTTCAGGCCGTTTTTGATGAAAGATCACCTTTTAGGCAACTTAATTAGCTGCAACCTTGGAACTTGCTGAGCTATTTTCTGTATAGCTTGTGTCACGGTCTATTTCTCTGTCAAATTGAAAAATTAAAATTAGTACACTTCTTTCTTTTCCGAAAAATCTAACCAGTGAGTCTTTTTTTTACTTCTTATCTAATTTATTTCATTCCCTCAATTCTTTCACACTATAATTTAAATAGTGTATCTAGTTGGTTATAGGACCCTTCAATTAGTAAAAAACATCCAAATGTTTGCGTGAAGAAAGATACAAATGTTGGCATATATGGCTCGTTAGTAAGTAAAGCATTTTGTCTCATTAATTATCTCTAACTCCATATAAATTATTTAAAAAATAGAGCCAAAGTGGTACAGTTACGCTCTCTTTCTTTTTGAGTAGTCAGGTTCAATCTTACAATTATCAAATTTACTACCAGTAGTTCGAGTCTAAACAAGATAGCACGATAAGATTAAAGAAACGATGATCATTCCATAACCGATAAGTAGCTCTCTCACTCCTTCTTGCTTCTGCTAGATGAGCCTGACTTGTGTGAAAATTCTGACAGCCCTTGTCTCAATGCTCCAAGATTCACCCCATCACCAACCAAAACCCTAGTCACACCCATCTTTGATACCTGCAATAAAACCAGCACAATTCAAGTTCTTATTTTACCAAGAAGAAACCAACTCAAATCCAATTCAATAATTCCCGATTGGTACACGTAGAATCGAAGAGGTTTCGAGCATTACTTACCACTTGAATGTTCCTATCCTCGTCGTCAAAGAAAAGCATAGAACTGAAAGGAACCCCGGTGCTCTTCTGTATCCTCTGAAAATGATCAGTTTTGTGAGTCCAACTAGAGAAAATCTCCTGCAAAGAACAAAAACCAATATCAGGGGAAAAAGAGGGAAAAAGACACAGCTACACACCAAAAATGACTTGTCGTTTAAATAGCAAAAATGCTGCACTGCATATGCAAGACGTGTCATCCATATAAACTAATTTAATAATAAACCAAAAAAAACTGAAGGAGCAGACGACAGGGAAACGACGTCGCAGAAGTTGATCTGAGCGACGAACGAGGATTGGATTCCCAGCCTTGAAAGAAGCGCTTTGGCGCGTCGGCGATCTGGAAGCGACAGCCATATCAATCCCCTTATCGTGCAGTGCGTTTAGAATGCCGGAAACATGAGGATACAGATGCGGCGTGTCGTCCTCATCGTAAAACTCACTAACACAAAAAATTAAATCAAAATCAAAATCAAAATTACTAAGCAAAGATTAACGGGAAAATAAAAATGAAAAATGAAGTATTTTAAAATTATTTACCAATAAAAAGGCCAGAGGGTGTAATCGAGATCGAAGACGACGAGTCGCGGGAGTTTCTCGTGCGGCTCGAGTATCTGTGACGCGTCGTTCCTCACCTTCTCATCGTCTTCCATCTCTCCCACTTCCCGGGAAAGGACAGGAGAGAGAGGGAAAAGAAAGACGGAGGAGGAGGTGGAAGGAAGTGGTAGTTGTTGAATGTGGAAAGACAAAACGACAGGTAGTTTGGTCCTTTTGTGAAAGGAAAAAAACGTGATTGGTCCTGATTTTTCTTTCTTTTTTTAATGTGCAGCCGCCGTGAAAGTTTTTTTTGTTTCTCTGACGTGGCTATCCAGCTGGCGAAATGATGGCCAAAAATGTCGAGTCCACGAAACGCACCGTACGGAGCCCAAAAGAGTAGAAAAAAGAAACTAAAAACAGTGTTTAATATCGTGGGGAAAGCTTCCGTCTTTTCTTCTGCAGACCTGAGATTCTCCGCTTCGTCTTTCTAAAGCTTTTTTTGCGTCCCCAAACGCAGGAAGGGAAGAGGTAATTTAATTTGGAATTTAATTTTTCTGTTTACTTATTATTTGAATTGCATTTTATTCTCATTTTTTTGGGAATTCTCGTGAATTCTATGGCTTTCTCTTGTTGATATTTTTTGTTGTTGATGTTTTTAAGAGACGGTAATAGTATTCTGATGATTTTGATGCTTAGGGTTTATGCTTCAATATAGAGAAAGATACTGCTCTCAAATTTTTGTTGTTCTGTTGAAAATTCTGTGTGTTTTGCTTGGTGTATCAGGTGAATTATATTTTTAGATCTTATTCATTCTGTTTGTTTATTTGTGTATGTAGAGCAGCTTCCAGAATTGTAAGATTGTCAAAATCTTGTGGTTTGCTCCACTTTTGGAGTTTTTGGTGTTGCGTTTGTATCAGCTAATCCATATAGAGTACTTCAGCTATGGCTGTTGCTGGTTCCTTGCAATTGTCCCATGACTTGGGACTTTGCAGGAACCAGGGATGCAATAAGCAATTTAAGGTATTTTTCTTCTCCTTTCATTCTATCGAAATGCCTTGCTTGTTCCTCTGTCTTTTTTGAATAAATTCTGATCATGTTTGGTTTTCAGGATATATTGGGAAGGAGCAAGTTACCTTTGTTAAGCACCAGGCTTTCATTATGTTCATCGGTAAGTTTTACAGTGCTTCGGTTGAATGACGTTTCTTCTTTTAAGTGCGCTTGAGTATACCCATGAAGTGGTGTCCACAATGGGGAGTCCTTCAGTGTATCACTATTAAGTTTGATGCGTGTCTTTTTTGGTTTCAGTTTCAGTTTCGGCAACATGATTTGCAGAGTATTCGGCTATCCAGAAATTTGTACAGGCCAATACATTCTGTACCTTATAGAAGTAATGCTTTTAGGTGCAATTCTTTTTTAGGACCAAGCCAGGCATTTCAACTCCCTTGTAAAAAAGCTGTGTCTGTGGCATTGACGAGGTACCTTCTGTTTCCAGTTGACTTACCTTAATAGATAACCAGTATGCATCTTTCATGCGGGCCCCTTCTCTCTGTTATAATTGTGTTCTTGCATATGTTCATCTTATGAATGCAAAAAAGTGAAAGTTTAAGAAACTTGAGCTTTGACTAGCTTCTTTTGTCTTGGTCCATCAAAGCCATGTTTTATCATAAAAGTTAAATATAAATCTTTGACTGTTTAGAGTTTATTTAGCAGTTTTAAATCTTTATGTTTCTATTGGGAGGCTGTGGAATTTAGTGGTGCCTATAATGCCTTGTTCTGATGTTTATGGATTTTTTTCTCTCCGAGTTGGTAAACAGCAATGTTTCATGTTATGCAGGTCCTATAATGTCATACAAAGCAGTCCTATTGTTTTAAAGTTGGCTTCAGCCATTGGTGTTATTATGTTTTCCATATGGGGTATTGAGCCGCTCTTGCGTCAGAGCAGAAACCTACTACTTCATGTATGTGCACTCCTTTTGCTTTTCATCATTATGTTAATCATTGCAGGGTATTGGGGTACTTCTAGATGTGTTTTTTCACATTTGGGAATTTATCGCAGAAGAATGATAATAGCTGGAAAAAGAGTGGCACATATTATGTTTTGACCTCTTATATCCAACCTCTGCTTCTGTGGGCTGGTGCGATACTCATCTGCAGGTCTAAATCTTACAATCTCATTAACGTGCATAAGTGTTGTACAATCTCGGACTTAGGAAATGACCTAGGCTCTTCTATATCACAGTCATGATGGTTGTCTTTCTTGCAGGACACTGGATCCTGTTGTTCTGCCTACAGAAGCTAGCCAGGTTGTGAAGCAGAGGCTTTTGAATTTTCTAAGATCGTTGTCAACTGTGCTGGCTTTTGCATATTGTTTATCAAGGTGATTATCATCTGTTCTCTCCTGACTATTCTTCTTTAACTTGTTTGTGGGTTTGGCTCAATAAATCCAAAATTTGGGTGTCCCTTGGCTTTCAATGGATTTTTTGTTGTTGTTTTTCTCAGGATGAACGAATTTATTGTGTTTAGGCAGTTTGCATACCCAATTTCTTTCTACCACGATTTTAATATGATCTGCTTCTAGAATTTTTATTAGCATCATTCTAAGTTCAATGATCAAGTTACAGCATTTGTCTCCTAGATGCTGATGATGTTTTCATTCCCCTTTTGATATTTCTGTTCAAGTTATGATATGGTCCTTCTATGCGAGCAACACCTTCCTAATATGAATACTAAATAGTGGTATATATTTCCATGCAGCGTAATTCAACAAGCTCAGAAATTCTTCATGGAGTCTGTTGACACGAGTGATACAAGAAATGTATGTATCAATGCTTTTTCTCTTGGCCAGCTATTTTTAAGTTATTTTTCTTCTCGCAAAAGCTTTTGCTTTTTGCTTTTATTTATTTTGTTTATTCATTTCAATATGCAGATGCCCTAGAATGGATTTTCTTTTGTTTGTTAATCTTGGTATATACCCCAAGTCATATATTAAGTTTTATCATGTTGGTTTGGTTGTGATATTAATCGTATGATTGGGGTGTTATTCTCTATGCATTACTTTCCTGAAGGTAAATTAATAATCATGATGCTTAGTAGTGCTGATTGTAAAATAGTAGACATGCATGTAAACTGTTACAGCCCCTCTTTCTGACAAGTAAGGGTGTGCTTGCTTCTTATGCAGATGGGTTTTCAATTTGCGGGGAAAGCTGTATATTCTGCAGTATGGGTAGCTGCTGGATCTTTGTTCATGGAGCTACTTGGTTTTTCTACCCAGAAATGGCTTACTGCTGGAGGTCTTGGGACAGTGTTGCTGACTCTTGCTGGTCGTGAGGTAGCTTTTATGTCCTTTTCTATTGAGTCTTTAAAAGCAGTAGATTTTATTTATCTTTTGTTTGTTCATTTTCATAAGTTCTTGAAGCAGTTCTTTTTTACCCCCTTCAGCATACTCTAATGTTATGCATGTCTTCATTCCTCCCTTTATATGCATAAATCTGTGTCTTTTCTCAGTCTGATCTTTGTTCATTGTTCAGATATTCACAAATTTTCTCTCAAGTGCAATGATTCATGCAACTCGGCCATTTGTTGTAAATGAGTGGATCCAGACAAAAATTGAAGGCTATGAAGTGTCTGGTACTGTTGAGGTTTGAATTCTACTACACATCCCATTGGATTTTGAAAAAGCAGCTAGGAAATAGCAAGTGGAGAAATTTAGCTATGTGTGCGTGTTGATGTAACAACAGCTAGAGAATGGCAAGTGGAAAAGTGTAGTTACGTATGTGCGTGGATGTGACAGATATATTTCGATTTCCATGATTATGAATGTGATCAATAAAGTGAAATCTAAAAAGCTAGTGGTTTTCTTTTTGCGCTGGAAGTGGCAGCACCCTTAAAGATAGTCTTCTCTTACTTGCAACTTGATTTTATCCATGTTCTGCAGCATGTTGGTTGGTGGTCACCTACAATTGTAAGAGGTGAAGATCGTGAAGCAGTTCACATTCCAAATCATAAGTTCACAGTTAATGTTGTAAGAAATCTCACTCAAAAGTCACATTGGCGTATTAAAACCCACCTCGCCATCAGTCACCTGGATGCTCATAAGATCCATGTATGAAATTTCACTTGCCCAATGCCAATGATTATCATTCCTTTCAGCTTTTGAATTTCTGTTGTAGCTAATTGGTTGACTTCTTCTTTGGGAACAGAATATTGTTGCTGATATGCGCAAAGTCCTGGCTAAGAATCCTCAAGTTGAGCAGCAGAGGTTGCATAGAAGAGTTTTTTTGGACAATGTCAATCCTGAAAATCAGGCTCTCTTGGTTTGTTCTTCATCTTTCAAACAAATGATTATGTAGTTGTTTGTCTTGCATTCTTCTAGCTGCCTTAATCATATCTTGTTCGAGATCCCCCTTTATTAGCAAATGTTCTCAAGAACCCCTCCTTTCCACAAATTTAATTAAAATAATAACAGAGAAAAAGTTTTCATATTTCAATCCAGGCTTTCTAAAACAGTTATTGCTTTTAGAAGACGAATTTCTGTTGCTTATTGAATATGGTTTTGTATTCTTTTCTTACTGGAAGGATTATTTTACATGATTTTTTGCACCATCCTCTTCTTTTAAGATAGCTTACTGATTCTGTCATCATTCATTTTTCTTTTAATATAAAGAATGAAAATATTAACTGAGACTTGCATTGCTGCATGCCTATGTCCAGTTTATTTTCATGCACAACACCTTACAGTTTCTTACTGCAAAAAAAGAGATTGAATCCCCAAGTTTATGAGAGCATATTATTCAGTAAAAGAATCATAACGCCTAGCTGTGCTTGTTCTCAATTTTCTTTTGTTTTATAAATTGTTAATTTGTTTCAAAATAGTTGGCAGAAGGTGTTGCACAATTATTGGTTTGCATTTGCACAGTGCATCCACGGGTTTTGATGATGTTTAATTTTTCAGATCTTGATATCATGCTTTGTGAAGACCTCACATCACGAAGAATATCTGTGTGTCAAGGTAAGAGGTTTATTGCCTAAGCTCTAATGTTACTTGCCCATTTTATTTTCCTGGTGCTACCCTTGTGGAATTAGTGTTTGCAAAAGTTTATGAAAATCATCCCGATTTCCAGCTTTACCATATTTGAGGGCTAGGCTTATTTTACTTTGGATTGAATGTTGATTACTGAAACAGGAAACTATACTGTTGGATCTTCTGAGAGTCATCAGCCATCATCGTGCCCGACTTGCTACACCTATCCGTACAGTGCAGAAAATTTATAGTGATGCGGATTTGGAAAATGTTCCATTTGCAGATTCAATGTTTAACCGTGGGGGAGTGGGTAACCGACCTCTTCTCTTGATTGAACCCTCTTACAAAATCAACGGAGAAGATAAAGCAAAACCTCAAACTCGTTCGGGGCGGGTAGGTCCAGAGCAGGATAAGGCCGTGTCCCTGTCAACACCACCTGAGACCAAATCAGGAGCAGGCTCAAAGTCTGACGCCAAGTCAAAGGAAACACCGAAATCTGACTCCAAGGTAGATCCAAAGACCATTCAAACACCAAATTCAGACCCCAAGGAGAACAGAAAGGCTGCAACAGTGGCTGTATCTGATCCCAAGACAGCAGATATGATGACTGCGAAACCATCACCAAATTCTGCCCCAAAGAATGCAGAAACATCACATTCTAGTATCAAAGCAGCTGATTCAGTTCCAGATGATTCGGCTCAAAACAAAATGGTGTCTGATATCAAGCAAGCTAACAGTTCAGCTGCTGGCAATTTGAGGCAGAATAGCAATATTGACGCGGTTTCATCATCAGAGTCCGGTGGATTACAGGAAGCTGACAGGAAGCCAGTTCCTCAGCTATCAAAATCAAGATCTTCCTTGGAGGAGAATCTTGTTCTTGGTGTCGCATTGGAGGGCTCGAAGAGAACCCTTCCCATTGAGGAAGACATGGTTTCACATCCGAGCTTAGCAGACGCGAAGGAAACTGCAACTTCACGTCGGAATGGACCTGGGTCCTCACCGGCTGAGAAGGAAAGGAAAGATGGCCAGACCCCAAGCTCACTTACAGCAACATCAGAGCATTGAACTCATTGACAACCATTGTTCCAATTTTTAACTGCTTCAAGCTACTAACTCATCAGTCGTCAGGATACTGGACTCCGGTCCTCAATTTTCTTGAAGCTGCGTCGGACAGCAAAATGTACATATCGTGCTTTCTTTAGAGCGAAGGCGGTGTGGTCCGGTTGGTTGACTTCTCCCCTTCGATGATGCTGTGGAGTGTGCACCACAGCTTGGTGTAATTTTAGCATTAAAAAGACTTATGTTTAACCTTCAAAACGGCCATCTTTGGTTCTGATGTTCCCCATTACTATATATATAGCATAATTTAACAGGAATTAGAATTAATCTATGTTCATACCGGGTTGCCTCATGAAAAAATAAAGTATATGCTTCCCGAAATAAACAAATATATAAAGTGCTCCCCAGCAAGCAGCGTCTCCATACACAAGTACGCGTTTATAGGCATATTTTGTTTTTTCATTCTTGGCACAAAATGAGAATTCATATACTATATCACAAACAGCAAAGATACAAAAATATAACTGTGCACTACTGCATTACATGGGAAACTTTTACGAGTGGGAGTAGAAAAACTACTTTATGAGTGGGAGTAGAAAAACTCCTGTTTATTTATATTGGTATTACAATCCTCAAAACAATGACCGTGACGAATTAAATTATATTAATGTTATTAATGTTACTATAATATACGTATAGATGGTAGCCTCACATCTTTAGTAGAACAAATCACCTCAAGCATTGCACATGCAATCAGGTGCCGGATAGGTATATAACGACTGTTTTGGTTTCCTTAATCTTAAAGAGCCTTGCCTGTTTTCGTGCCCTTCAACAGCTGCTTGCCGGAACTCCGACCAACTGATGTTCTTGTTCAGGAATAGTTGACCTAATAGTTGCATGTTCGGTCTTATAGTTTTCAAGTTCTCGTAGGTTCGATGTCCCACCTGTTAACATCAGAAGAAAAAATCACATTTTAATGTTTACGATGCTTTACTGCGCTGAAAGATGTACCATAAACTCAATATTGGTAAAATTGGTCGAATATTCTCACCAATGCGTTGTGCATATTTCCAGGAGAAGCTGAGATGAAGATATCACTGTGCATGGCAACATGGTAGTCAACTGCAGCTAACAAAGAAGCTTTTCCTTTAATTTGTGCCCGTTCTTCTGAAGAAGCAAGGCTCTTTTTCTCTTCCATCAGTGGAAACAACTTCCGTAATGTTGAAATCCTAGCTTCTCCCCCATAAACCTGAGAAACATAGCCATACAGCCACACCATGTGAACAGCATAAAAAAACTTTTTCCAATATCTGCATACCACAAACGCAAGAACCTAGCATAGTAAAGTAACAGACCTTGTGGGAAGCAAGATACAGACGAGTACTGTTGTCGAAACCCAAAGCTGCGAGCAGTAACCCAATCTCTTCTGGAGTCAATGGACAACGTCCTTGACTCCTCAACTCTTCATCAGTAAACTGGGAGTTAAGGACTCTTCCCTGCCAAATCACTTGCCGATACTTGGCCAGAGCCAGTTTTTCAGCTTTACCCCCTCCAAAATCACATGCTGAGTGGGCAGCCATATCCTGCAATCCGATAGGGTTAGAGAAGGTAGTACATACACGAACGCATATCCATCCTAGACCAAGACTGTTAAATGGTGATGGGACAATCCCCCGTCAAGCAGATTCCTACAGGAAAATACATACCTTATCAAAACGAAGGTGCAACACAACAAACTTCTTTGCATTTCTTTTGTTTATCGCGTCTGTAGTTTCCTGTAGGTAGTTAGTGCTGAGCAGTGTACTTTCACTGGGAGGGTACCGGAGCCGATGTACAAGCGCATCTCCAAGTGCTCTAATGTGGGGAACAAAAGATAATGCTTGAAAATTTACTTTACAGCGTAGGCGTTGGATGTTCATGGGTAAGTTATCAAAAGTAAGCCGATGTGAGAATGGAGCAATCGCAGCAATCCCATAACTGGAGAATGTAGATAAGATTCATGAATTAACAAAATGATCCAATCACCAAAAAAAAAGTGAAATTTTCTTCTAGGTAAAAGGAAGGAATGGCCACGCAAGAATTCACTCTTTCCAATTAACTGAGCAGGAGAAGTGTATCAAATTAACTTCAGATTTAAAAGAACTAACCTCTGTAATACCGGCAAGACATTGTCTAGATACCAGTTAGCTGTAGCATGGACTGGAGCTGTCTTAATTCTAGTCGCTCGGATAGCTGTTGCATAATACTCCCTTGTGCTCCAGGAAAATTCATCAGGAAGTTCTTTAACTATAGAAACATCATCCTTCAACACATTAATAAAGTGATCCACATCAAATATATCCATGAAAGAGCTGCAGAGAGAGATAAGTAACTTCAGAACAATGACTTCTTCAACAAAGAAAAAGTGAAAATTGTTGAAACCTGAATTGTGTGTGCATGTGAGCACGTGAGAAATACCTTGAATCTTGCCAAACTGGGTTCACTTCAAAATGTGGGATAACAAGTGTTGCATTCAGTATTTTAGCAACAGCAACTGCATCACATATCTGTTGACAAGTTAAGCAACTCGCTAAATTTTCAAAACAGGTATGCAACAGAAAGGTTTAATCAAAATGAAAATAGCTCCGACCAAAAAGGAAAAGGAAGCATAAAATTGGCTTAAACTATATTTTTATCGCCTAACTACTTGGATCTTGAAAACTTTTGGGTACTTACCCCCATTCTCTGCTGGTTCAGCCCTCCATCAAGAAACACCTGAAGATATCCTTCTGATCTCCCTGGTGGTGCTGCTCAAATGATAAGTATTGCATAAGCACAAATACTGACACCAAGAACACAGTAACAATTCTTCACAAACAGGGCTGGAAATAGCGCAAGTAAAACTCAAAATGGTAACTATGTTTTTTTATAACTTACAAGGTGTATTAGAAGATTCAGCACATGGTCTCCATCCTTGATCAACCAAAGGAGTCCAGAAATCAGACTGCTCTTCATTTGACTATTTGAGAAATAGTTCAACAGTTAGATACAGAATTTTACTTTTAGCAAATCTGAAACTTCACCGGAATAATAACCTGTTACTTACAGTTTCAAGCTGCAAGGCACTCTTCAGAAGAGGTAAATGCCTAGGTTTTGGAGTATTCAACTCCTACACAAGACAACCAATTTACTGTGTCGTCAGTTTCACAGTAATGCAATCTATTTTACAAACATGCAACCAAGTTGATATAGCATAACTACTGCATACATATCAACTCCATTCTCAGATTTCAAAATTCCAGAGGACATGAAAATGAATAATCAAGAGTGATCAAACACAGCATCGTATTTTCAAGTCAAAGGTGATAGCACCACAACCAGGTTGCATATAAATCCACAAACATAGGGAAGGAGTAATTGACTGTACACTCTAGATGTCAGCACCAGAAATTACATACTACCACAAGTGACTTTCCTTTCCTTCCCATCACAACACACCGAGCAAGTTCGGAATCTAAGTCAGTTTAAAGCAGTCAAATTCAATGTCGCAACCACTTTCAGGTGGACACTGATCAACTTGACACAGGTTCCCATCTCCAACCTGCCTCATCCAGTTACTTTATCAGCCAAAGGAGTAGAGACATTATATCACAATTTACAAAGCCTGGCTTCTGTTGGGGCTAGCTTAATGGCATCCAGGTCAAGTAATTGAACTAACAAGCATGTATACCACCTAAGTCAAAGGTTCTAGGTTGTCATCAACATGATGTCACGATGCAATCCTTCTTAATCTTAATTTTCACTACTGGAACGAAATTCATATATATATTGCAACTTGAGTTGACATTCCACTATTATTTGAGTTGACATTTCACACCAAATCAATTCAACCTAATTAATTCTTCATTCTTCTTCACTGCTTCTAGTAACTTCTCATATTTCATTCTTGCCATTCCATCTCTATCAAATTATACAAAACCTTAATTCCAGTACCAACTAGACAACATCAAAATAAATACAAAACAGTTTCGGCAAAGAAATATTAAAGGGTGCATGATCATGATTTTCTACCTGAGGTCAAAAAGACGATTTTTTTAATTCATATAAAAAAAACGGAGAAAGGGAAGAAGAGCTTTGAATCAAGAAAGAGTTAAACCATACCGACAACAGAGAAGGAGAGGCATGACTCAATGGAGTAAACAAGCCAGGCAAGAGAACAGGAAAGATGAGCACCAAAAGGCCAGCAAGAGCTCCTTTGTTTTGCAGCTTCATGACTGACCCAGAAAACCTTTAGGACTCAACTGACCACCACAGATCTCTCAAAACTGGTTTCTGGGTATTTCTTATCTTTGTCAAATAAAACAAGAAAAGAGGCAAAAGATGGAAACTTAAGAAGTACTAGCAGTGATGGAAGACGGGAGATGAAGCAACGATAGTCACATGTGAAAGCAAACACAACATAAGAGGGCGGAAGAGGATTCTATTCTATGTAATGTAAGCAAAGAAGCAATTAACCTTTCTTAGAAATCTGTGAGGGAAAAAGAGAGAGATAGAGAGGGAGGGAGAAGCGGTAAGGCATCCCTCACATGTACACCTGTACACAGTAAGGTTTTGGCTTTGATTGATTATGGAAAGTTGGCGTCTTTTTCAAAGGGCCCAGACAAGATAAAAGCATAAAGCTTGTGTCTTTAAGAGACTGGAAAATCACTATCTCTGCGCGTTAAGTATGGGATTACATTGTTAATTACAATTAATTTCCTTTTTTGTTTTTTCTCATAAAAAGCTGTTACATGCTCTGCATTAGGGAAATTTTACAGGTTTTGGAGATTATTGTACCGTTGCGTTGCCTCGCTTTTGTAATTTCTTTCTGTAACTGTCCATTTGTCACTTCAACTTACCTTTCCCTCCCAAAGAAAAAACAAAACTTACCTAAATCCATTTTAGAAATTTAATTATTATTTTATTTATTTTTCCAAATTTACTTTTTTGTCTCATTCTAGTATTTATCATTTTGACACCTGTCAAAGGAGAGGGAGGGGAAAAGATGAAGGTGGTGACGGTGATCACCATACCGACACTATGATAGTCACATTTATTGAAGAAGCATTTATTATTTATTATTTATTTACTATTATATGGTTGTGGAGTGGTCGACCTTATGGTTGTGCTTGTGATGGGAAATGATGGGTACGATGAGATGTTTCTTTTCTTTTTTTTTATCTGCGCATTATTGAATAATTCGATCATCATATTAAATATCAATTATTTTAGATTTAAGTTAGATACGATTTTAAAAAATGGTATAATTTTTCACACAATTTTTTAATACAGTTTTATACTTAAGACTCGATTCTAAATTTTTTGATTAAAGTTGATATAACATCTTTCTTTCTTTGACTTAATTGGGTCCAATTCCAATCTACAAATTTAATTGTGTTTGGCCTAATCTAATAATCCAAGCCAGATGGGTCTAATGTATTAAGACTAATAAGGTCCAAATCACGACCTACCGAGTCAAAAATAACATGATCATATATGTTTTTTTTCCCTTCTTAAGGTGTTGTGTGGTTATTAATTCTTCCACTTCTCATCCCACCACCAATAATGAATGGCTTCAATGATCTTATGGTCTTATGAGTTATTTTTTTTGTCCTTCCTATATTTAATTATCACATAAAATATAATTTAATTATTGTTATGTGTCAATTTTATATGTGGAGAAGTATCAAATGATGAGGTACTTCTGAAAATCTAGTTGTACTTTAGGAATAATTTTGTATTCAAATTAACTTTCCAATATTGATGATAAATAAGTCAAAATTTATATTTATTATTTTTTTTAAAGATGAAAGTGGAGCTTTTATAATTTTCTACAATATGAATCCTATGTATTTTATATGTCATTTTTTCTATATTAGAAAATAAAAAAATAAAAAATAAGTGTATAATCTTTTAATATAATATTATATAGTCCTTAAATAATGCTTCTTTCGGATTTTGTAGTTGTCCACTTTTGTCATTTTATTTTTTTATTTCCGTTAGTTAGTATTTTTTAATTTTTAAATTTTTTTTTTAATAAATTACAAAGTTCTAACTCAATCAATTTAAAGCATGTTAATTTTGGATTGGTCAATTTAAAATAAAGTAATTATTAAAGTGTATTTATAACCGAAATTAATGATTATCTTAATATACGTGATTATGATTAAATAAACAACTACAGTAAAAGAATATGTTGAGGCTAACTCTACCTTTAATCTCATCTCCCAATTTTTTTCCTAACTCTGCCTTTGTTTACCACTTTATTTTTATTTTTGGTCTAAGCCTTTGTGTTACCACTTTGATGATAGATATTGGTCGTTGTATGGATATTTGTACCAATAGTTGTCGACTAATTTACTTTAAAACTCGTAAAAATGAAAAAAAAAAACTAACTCAATTTAGTTGTAACATTAATCTTAAAATTATTTCAAATTCGATCTCAAATAGACATATGGTACCAATAATTATCGTCTTTTAATTATAACATCAATCTTAGAGTTAAGTGGTTTATGTGAATAGTTTGACATTATCATCTACTAAATAAAATATCGCAAATTCAATAAACGTATATAAAAAAATTGTCGTATTTTACCCCTTAATCGTTCAATCTTGATTGAGTGAGCTGAGAAGTAACTATATTATAATATTCGTTGTGTTTATTGGTTTATATGAGATACTAATAAAACAAATTATTAACTTATTTTTTATAATTAGTCCTTAATTTTTGTAAAATATACTACTGAAAATGTAGTTTTTTCCTTTTAAGTTTTCCTTTCTCAATCATCAAAAGAGGGCATCGATATGTTTTCTCTTTTCCAGTCTAGCATTGTCCTTTCTCTTTTCCAGGGCATTGTTTTGGCTTTAGTGCTCTTTGTCATTCGGATCGTATCTTGCATATGCTATTTTCTGCGCTCCAATGGCAACTGACTAACTGATGAGAGCTAAATTCGGCATCGCATCTTCGTCTCTTGTTTGTAGCTATTAGGTTTTTCCTTCTTTTGTCCCCTTACCTTAACAAATACTAACAAAAAGAAAAAAATAGTTTAATTAGCAAATCTTTTGTTGGCTTTTAGAAACTACGAGAAAAATCAACATATACTATGTTTAAAATGGTAAGAGATTTGTCCGCTTTTAATTAAAATTTGAGTTTAAATTTTAGAAATTGAGCAAAATCATACCAGAAGAGTCACCTCTTTTTAGGAACCCGATATTGTTTTTACGAAATTAGTCTCAATAAAGACAAAACCCGAGAAAAGAAAAAAAAAATATATATGAAGAAGCTACCGAAGAAGATAAAAACAAAAATGGTGCGTAATTAATAACTTGAGGATCGGAGTAAACCATGCCAATTGAATCGATCCTCTCTTTTAATTATGTTAGATGCTTCGGTTGCTATGAGCATTGGTTTTTGTAATTTGAAGCATTTACTAATTAAGTACAATATTTATGGCTCTTAAATATAAGATCTATCCTTACAATTAATAATGCTCCTAATTCTATACACTCCACCTGCTATTTTATAAATGTTAAATTAACCGATTTATCAAATTTAGTTTTTTTGTGTGTGTATGTGTAACCCTCCTTGTATGTTATCTTTCTAATAAAAGCTAAAAAAAAAGGGAGAGGAAATGAAAGATAAGATCCACCATCTTAGTTAGCAGCTTTTCTTGTGACAATTAAAATGGGATTTATGTGCACTTGTGCTCATAGAAAAAGGAGTAAGCAATCCACATGCATGCATGTCCAATTCAACTCATATAAATTAGTTTTTTTCAGGAAGAAAATAATTATAGGAACTCTAAGCCCAATTTATATGGGCCTATTTGGATAAGTTTAGATGAAAATGGGCGAAGCAATATTTTGGATCTAGGAATGGTCGGAAGCCCAAAGGAGTGATTAGACGGGCCTAACATAGAGGCTGAATTGATGATTACAGTATGTTTTAGATTGTATAATTTTTTATCCAAGAAAAAACAAAAGCAAATTGCTTGAGGAGAGCAAGAGTACTTTCAATTTTTCTAGCAAAAGAGTTGCGTGTCCATAAATAATAAATGATGCATTTAACAAATCATATAGAGTAGTAGGACGATTAGTTGAGCCGCTCACCGGTATCTCCCCCTTCCTCCTTCAGTAGAATAAATCACCGCCATCTGCTCCTCTGCTCTGCCACACTCCCTTCCTTTCCTCAGGCTCTGACATCAGATACCTCACCCTTTGTTCTTCTTTGTTCTTCTTGGTATTTATTTTCTCATCTCTAGCGTCTCCTCTGCCTTCTAGCCTTTCTTTATAGACTGATCTGTCATCTATCTACTTCTCTCTCTCTCTCTCTCTTACTCATGGCCGGATTTTTGTCGCTACTCAGGCGCCTATACCTCACCGTATACAACTGGACCATCTTCTTTGGCTGGCAAGTTCTTGCTCCTATTGCTACTGATTCTCATTGTTTATGTCGAATTCTGTCTCAAATCCTTTCTGGGTTTTTCACTTTTTTTTTCAGGGCCCAAGTGCTATTTCTTGCTATCAAAACTTTGAAGGAATCAGGTCATGAGCATGTCTACAATGCTGTTGAAAAACCTCTCCAACTGTCTCAAACCGCCGCCGTTTTGGAGGTAAATCAATGGCAAGCACATCCACTGAGGCATTATTGCTTTTCCCCCCCTCTTTTTGGAGTATGCGACTTTATTTTAGTCAACTAGTCTAATTTGACCTTGTTTACTTTCTGGGTCCGGTTTTGAATCTTGTTCTGGGGCAGATTTTGCATGGTTTAGTCGGTAAGTACTTTCCTTCCCCCCCCCCCAAAAAAAAAAAAACAATCTGTGCTTTTTAAGTAATCGTAATATACAGTTCAAAATGAAAACAAGGGGAAATGGGGGAGGATCTAAGGATTTTGTTTTATGTGATAAATAAGGTTTGGTGAGATCTCCAGTAACAGCAACACTGCCACAGATAGGATCGAGGTTGTACCTAACATGGGTCATCTTATATAGTTTTCCAGAGGTTAGAACTGCTCTCTGTTTTGAATTGCCAATATTCTTGTAGTTGAGGTTTTAATCTGGAAAATTTGGACGGATTTGGACTGACAGAGATGAATCTCTGGATTAATTGCCAGGTTCAAACTCACTTTCTGGTTAGTTCTATGGTCATCAGTTGGTCCATCGCAGAGGTATGTATTATGTCCTATGTTACTAGTGATAAGTAGATTTTTGTTGTATTTCTGTGTGGTTTTGATTCATTGTGTGATTTGGTTTCGCTCGAAGTTTATGAATGAAATCAAAATATTTAGGATATCACTTTGTTACAAACTGCATTAGCATTATTTTATACCTGGTAAAGTTAACAGTTATGATCCTGCAAAGAATGGATGAATTGGTCCCTCGGTTTTTGTCCTCTACTTATGTCTTTGCTTAATGAGAATAATTGGTCATTTGTGATTAGGGTGAGCTTTTCCATAAAAAATCTGAAGAAGGTGTCAAGTGCACTTTTTGACCTAGTGGGATGACAGCAATTTGCTTCCATAAACATCTCATATAATTTTGAATCATATTTTTTAGCTCGTCAAAGTCACTCTTTAGGGAAAATGTGGCGGCTTTCCGAAGTCACTCTTAGGAGAAGTGTATGACGGCTCTTAGAGTTGGTCTTCTGCAATCACATCACTGAGTGTCATAATTTTACCCAGTAGCATATTAGGAGTTTTTGAAATGTGGTTAGCTTTACTAATGCTCAGTGTCATGTATGAATATGAAAGAAGGCAATCACTGTAATCATCACTCATATATTTCCTTGAAGTCTTGTCCTGAATATAGTTGAAGAAAAATCAAGCTGGTGGCATGATGTTTATTTTAGCATTTGGGCATTGCTTCTTAGAGTTTATGCCAGAAAATCGTGTCTGTTAGTCAAATGATTTTGAAGTCTCACAAAATACAAACAATTCCCATACGCTAATATGTTATTGCTTTCATTTGCAGATAATCCGGTATTCTTTCTTTGGCATGAAGGAGGCATTTGGCTCTGCACCTTCATTTCTCTTGTGGCTTAGGTACAGTCCATACAGCTTCCTTGTTGTTGTGAATCTAAACGGTCAAGTTTTCTGTGTTCCTTTTTTCTAATCAATATTCAATTTGCATTATGCAGGTATAGCTCATTTATGGTGCTGTACCCCACTGGCATCAGCAGTGAAGTTGGTCTGATCTATCTTGCTTTGCCACACATTAAGGTAAAAGAAACCCCATCCCAGGATTATGTAGCTGGTTGCAGACATTTTTTTTTGCTGATTAAACTTAATAGACCAAAGGGGAAAAAATATATCAGAGGTTTTTATAAGCTATAGTAATTGAATATTGTTGTGTTTCTGGTATATGTTTGAACAATAGATAAGTGACTAAATAAAGCTTGGCTTTTGCAGCAATCTGAAAAGTATTGTATAAGGATGCCCAACAAGTTGAACTTTTCTTTTGACAACTTCTACGGTGCAATTCTTGCACTCGGAATCTATGTCCCAGGCAAGAACTCAGAATTTTTATGGGTGGTGTTACCCAATTTATTGTACTTGGCATATTGGTCTTCTTCTTTCGCAGACTTGTTAACTTGGTGGATTTCACCGCTGTCTATTGCAGGCGCTCCTCACTTGTATGGCTATATGCGTGCACAGAGGAAGAGATCTCTTTCCAAGACCAAAAATGAGTAGACCCATCCCGGAACTGTCCACTGTCATGTCAGTTGTTTATCATTACTTTGTCCATTTAGCATGTTTCAAAAAAGTTTTAGATTTCGAACCACTGTTGTTCTCCCGCAGTGACAGAACAAGATTAGTGTTTAATTTCCATCATATGAAAGTGTTGAGTAAAGCACAATTCGGCAGTGTTCTTTAGTTGATTCGCATTCCATTGCTTCGTCCTGAGACGAGACCTTTGCTTCGAGTCTATACTGGTAGAGAATTCTTTTGAGGTTGTGCGAAAATGAAAGAATAATGTTTGCTTCATAAGATGCTGGAGTTTGTATCTCACCTCTGTTAGTGGATAAATCAAGAAAGAAAAATCATAGGACCAACTATTCTAGGGATGACACTGTTTGGAGTGGATTCTTGTGTATATTTCAATTCTGGTTCTCCCAGCTAAATCCTGCTAGATCGACGACGACGCTCGTGCAATTCTCCCC
Organism: Viola pubescens var. scabriuscula; assembly: GCA_002752925.1. Classification (NCBI taxonomy): domain Eukaryota; kingdom Viridiplantae; phylum Streptophyta; class Magnoliopsida; order Malpighiales; family Violaceae; genus Viola; species Viola pubescens. Next base: position 23,574 of record NBIL01143080.1, read on the forward strand.
GTCATAAGTTTTGGGCCAATCTGGGCCAAGTTTAGTTAAGGGTAGAAAGTTGCCGGGCCCAAGCTTCGCCTGAACGGCCTGTTTTCATACTAGCACAACACTCACCAGGGTTTGGATGACTACAAAGGGTTTTTTTTATAAAAAATAAAGGTAAGATTTGAAATTGAACCCTAACTATTATTTAATAATTAATGGAAGCGAAAATTTCTGAAACCACATGATAATTAAGTTGTATTCTCAACTCTCAAGTATTGCGGTAAAAACCAGACAAGTCCGGCTGATGAATCAAATCTCAAATCGGATTAGTTTGATGTTATAAACCGAAAATGTAGTTGAATTAAAAAACGTTAGCTGACTCTGTCGTACTGGTTTGATAAAGGATTTTATCATTCTTTTTATTAAAAAGTCGAGGCGTATTCTTCTTCGGCAAGGGTGTGCTCCATGCCACGGACAAGACCTCTTCAATGTTTATCTGGGCCTGTCTTCCTCGTGACATTGGCATTGGCAGACTCCTCCAAGTATTCATAAAATTACGAATTTTAGTACTCCTTTCGTTTTCGTTTAAATAGTGAATGCTTGTATCAAAGTGATAACGTGCAAATTCTGATTAAAAAAAATCAATAGGCTCAGAATATTCACTGCTGTAAAAAAGGAGGGACTTTTTTCACAATAGTACGTACATTTATTTATTTTGGTGCATCAATTATAGGAAAGGTCTCGTCTTCATGCATTCGGGACTGACCAAAGGACATAAATATTAGATGCATATAGCATGAGATTTTTTTTCTTGCCGATAAGCTGATATAAGCTGATAAAGAGCAGAAGACTTAAAGACTTAAAACTGCCTGTATACATATTCATTTTCAGATTTTGTCACGCTATAAAATTAGCACCTTTTTTTTCACAAACTCACTCCCCAATTCAACCAGAATATTAATACGGCAACCTGCAAATCGCAAAAATAAAAGCTCAGTCAAGCAAAGCTCGAAAAAGGGTTGAGCCAATTCATTAAAAAGTATGTAAAAAATAAAAATCAACTCGTTAAAGACTAATGAAAAAGACTACAAAGGGTTTTTTCTTTTCTTTTCGTGTTTCTAATTACCATGGTAATATATATATATATAGCATGCAAGCATAATTGTGTACGTTAAACAATCTGTGGAGAGGAACTGACCCCAACTTGAGGGATGTATCTGAACTTTCATAATCATGTGGAGGACCATTTGAGTTCCCGGCATTGGTTACGGACTCCGACGACTGCCCTTCCTCGTTAGTCACAATCTCCGAGTCAGGAACTACCTGCTTCTCGCTGTTCGACATCTCCACCACCTGCAATATTACCATACCAAAAAAAGCAATCGTACATGCAACTGGTGTTTCTAATAATACATTCTTTTTTTCGAGTATTAATTTGTATGTGCAACATGCATGGATGAGAGAGTGAGTGCTCATACTTGCTGTCGGAGTCGCTCGTTCTCCTCCATCAATTGCATTCCCTACAAGTTTTACAGAATGAAATGAGATAGTATAGATTTTTTTCGTCCCTCTACTTTTTCTTGATCAAATTTAATCCATTTTTTCAATACATAAATCAAAATTTTATCTTCCCGTTTCAAATAGTCCTTCGTGTTAGTTAGAGAAATGAAAACTCACTATCCGCTTTGAGCTTAAGCCCGCACGGTTTTCCCAAAATGTTTTATTCCATTAGAAGATCAACACTTAATTATTCTGACGTGACATGATAATTTTCAATCATGTCACCATCGATGACAAGAATTAACATTAACTAGTAACTAATCAAAGGATCAATATGCATATATATAGAGAATTGCTTACCTTTTTTTGAAGTTCACCAATCTCATTCATGATTCTCTCACCCTGAAATTCAGTTTTAAAATAATGTATAAGCAGAGGAGCACAAAAGTATATATGTATGAGCGAGTAGGCCTCAGGATCATATACGTATACCTTCTTTTCTATTACGCGGCTCAGTCCTGATTCGAGTGATTTCTCTAACCGCTGCAGCTCTTCTATGCTTAGTCCGTGCAGCTCTTCTCCTCTCATTTGTCTGTTAATTTCGAGAACATCGAACATTTAACTATCTAGAAATGCAAGGTAACTGTTGGAAGCAAGATAGCTGATGAATTCGATAGGTACCTCAGCTGATGGCTTCTCTCGGAAACTTCCTTGCTCAACCTGGTGTAAGTGCTGTTCTCTACCAGCTACAATAAGAAATTAGGCGCGCGAAACAAAACAGTTTCGAACGATAACATTTAAAATCCAAGAAACAGAATTGGAGAGGCAAACAAATTCCAATGAGAATTACAACTTATCATCCCATCACCTGCAATTCAAGAGATGGTTGTTCAAGCTTCTGAAGATTCTTCGAATGCAACTTATGCCTTTCTAGTACTTCCTTCATGCTTCAAAAACACAACAAAGTATAAAAAAAAATGTCATTTCCTAGGATGCGCAAACGTTTTAACTACATTAAGCAAGAGAACAACAAACCAACAACATCAAAATAAGATACCAAAAGTCCTTTAAAAAAGCAGTAAGTTCATAACAATCAATTTTGATCAAGGAAATGATGTTCATCTAATCCATAAATTAAAAAAGCTAGACATATATGAAACTTGCATTGATGTTAGAGTTCTTTTTTCTTCTTCTTTGGAAATTAAAGAGGGAAAGCGCTAAATCAACAATGACAAGAAACCTCAATTACATCATGAGAGAACCACAACTTCAGGCCATCAAACCGAACATCTAATAAGTGCCTAGAGTAAAAGAATAAGCATGGTGATCAGACAAAAAAATCTGCGAAGAAGTTGGCTTACCGATGTTAAAGTTCTTTTGAAACAAAGAGAAATAGCAACAACAAAGAACAAAATGACTTGACAAAGGAATGCACAAAGATGAAAACTAATCCACCCATTAAAGTGTTGCCACATGGCCAATTTATTTGTTAAAAATGTACTTTGAAAATAAAAGCCCTAATATCATTTTCATTTCATCTACTATATAGTATTTATCTTTGCCATATTGTTTCACTCAATTCCCTGTGATATCCAGATTGCCACGTACGTGTGTAGCTTTGTCATGTACATATATGATAAATTCTTATCCATTATGATTAACCAAACGCATGCAATAACTGTCATGACATGCAAGCTATTCTAGTTCTAGTTCTAGTACTATATACTATACTCCTACCTATGTATTTAATGTCTAATGGCCTTATAGTATATATATATCAACTGGTACATATTTTTGTCACCACTAACTAAGGCATATGAGGTGGACCTAGGTATTTAATTATGACTTTATAAGCTTAAGTCACCATCTAATTATTTCCCCTACCTAGCTAGTTTTTGTCATTCTTCCTTAATTATTATGCAGCTAATTTAGCAAAAGAGTGTTCTCTTTCTAACTAATAAACATTAACTAAAAGCTCTTTCTTATAAGGTGATGTGAGAGCTGCACCACTTATAAGTTTCCAAAACTCCCCTTATCTATCTGATATGGGACAAAGTCACCTCGCAGTCCATCGGAGCATGTCAAAATTCATGTTTGTAATATTGTGAACTGCGCATGCTTTGGGAATTTCATGATGAATCTGCTCTTTCCTTGTCCTCTAACTACCTTATCTCCTACTAGCTAGAGTACACGCTTAAAACAATATGGATTGGGGACCATGTATCACCAAAACATCACCCTTTTCCTTTATAACAATTATCATGCTAGCTAATGCAAAAGGATCAAAAGGAGTACTAAACTAGCTAGAAGATTTTGGTTTGGACTACCAAACTGAACAAGAAACAATACATTTCGTGACAGAACCCGCATTGATTCTCGTGCAAACAAACAGTAACATCACATGTAGATGAGCAGAAAATATAGTACTACAAATTAAGCACCAGACTAGAGCAGAAGACTGATATCACGTAATGATGCACTCTAATCAAGATAAAAAATGATGCGGCATTACCAAATCTTTGATCCTTTGATATACTCCTATGTATCACTGATTTGTGGGGAGTATAACCGAACTAGAAATTCATTATTCATTAACTGCACTCACACTCACTCATTAGTTAATGTTTTTACTCGTTTTGATTCTTTAGCATCTCACTAGTATTTTAATTTTTTAAAGAGATTATTAAGGACATAAAAGAAACAAAAATGGCCTAGAAAAACTCCACATTTCTTTCACTGGTCAGTCAGGACCAAAAAGAGTAACGACGAGAAAATGTTAGTCAAATTTCTTGCAAATTAAAGAGAGTTTTAAAAAAAAATAGATTGAAAGGAGAGATGGACCTGGAGCTGGAGAATTCGAAGAGCTTGCCGGTGGAGGAGAAGACGATGAGACCAACATCAGCATCACAAAGAACAGCAAGCTCTTCAGCTTTCTTGAACAAACCTCTCCTCCTTTTCGAAAACGTGACCTGCCTCGCAGTCGCGTTATCGATCTTCTTGATCTGAATCTTCTCTCTTGCCATCTCTCCTTCAAAAGAAAGAAAAAAAACCTAAATCTTTCCCTTCTCTCTGGTTTTTTTCTTTTTTTGGGTGGGTGTTTTTTTTTCTCTTTTTCTTCAAGACTTGTCTTGTCTTCTCTACTTACTACTAAAGATTATTGAACGAACAGAGAATAAACCAGCATGTAAAAGAGATGGCTAACTCCAATTTGTTGCTATATAAAGGCAAAGGAAGGACAGGTATGGATCGAGAGTGGCAGCATTCTTGCCAAATTTAGAGATGGAAGAATCTAACAACCCAAAACCCTAACATGCTATTGGAGATAAAAAAAAAAAAAAAAAANTATTGGAGATAAAAAAAAAAAAAAAAAGACAGAACAAAAGCACAAGAAAAGATAGTGATTGCTTTTTTCAAGATCCAGAAATGGGAAGAAGTGTGAGAATAGAGTAAAAGAGAAGAAAGGGAAACAACAAGGAGAACCCACCAATTGGAAGCTATGGAAGATGAGGAGTGAGTTTTAATTACTACCTCTTTGGGGGTGTTGGTGCTGGTTTTGATGCTGCTGTGAAAAGAAAAGGAAATTTCAGAGATGTTTTTGGGAAAAAGAGTCACCACTGACAGGAGGAGAGATAGAGATAAGCAACTTTTGGTCTAGATCAAGAAAATACCTTTTTATGGTCAAGCAAATTTTGGTTTGGTTTATCCTTTTTCACCATTTTAGCTTTAGTTACTCGAAAGGGCATAAAGCATATATAGTAGGAGGATTTTCGGTGGTAAAAAGACATTATAATTAGTGAGAATTAGACATATTTTAGCTGGTTTACTACTTTCTCTGTTTCGAATTAATTAACGTTTTAATATAATAGAAAAATGTAAGATAAAATTTTATTTTATTCTACATTATTTTATTTTTACTCATAATTTCTACTTAAATTACCACACTATCATCAAATTTGGTTGATGCATAATTTTTTTTTGTCATTTGCACAAAATATATATTTCAAAAATAAAATAAAATGACAAGTATTATGAACAGTAACATTTCATATTCATAGAAAAAAGTCAGTTATTTAAGGACAGAAATAGTAGTGTATTTTCAAACTAGAATATCGGACTTTTCTTTTATTTTTCAATAGAGATTAGAAATCATTTCTGAAATATAAATAACATACACTAAAATTTCTCCATCCACGGTTAGATGGATGGTGTGGATGGTGTTACTCAAAACCCAAAAACTAGTAATTAAGTCAACCGACATATTCCCAAACTAAAATCTTTCCGAAATTATTTGGATCCGACAAACGACTCACTATCACGTTTGGTTAGATAAGATTCTCATTTCTAATGTGGACAATACTACAGTCAACTATAAGCTGCTGCAAATGAATTATCATGCATGCATGATAGATACATACATACATACATATCTATGATATATTCGTAATTTTGTAGTTTGAATTTATGTTTTATATTAAAAAATTAATTGTCATAAAAATAATAAATCATGTTTAAGTTGAATACCAATTTTAATCATTTTATTATAACTTAAAAGAATAGCATGAGTT
>NBIL01143086.1:0-11477 GCA_002752925.1 Viola pubescens var. scabriuscula
TTATAATAATAATTAATAATTTAATTAATTTTAAAAAAAAGGCCAGCTAGCTTGCATAATCAAATATAGAAAAGTCTTATTATTGTGATATTATCCCACCGTCCGCACTATATATTATGTCGTGTAATTAATAAATGTTAGTTGGATGCTGACATATATATAGGATGTGCATGACAAGTAGATATACCATAAAAAAGAAGGATAAAAGAGGAGAAAAATGTATTATTTACTAATATTGACCATTTTTTTCTCATTTCTAATAAATACAAATTGAAATAGTAAGTAAGTAAATAAATAACCTACTCAATATAGAAAAAAAATAGTGAAATACTATGTCAATACAGTTGGCAACCACCCAACACTAAAATTTTATTTTAGAAAAATCAATCAATCAATCAGATATAAACGGCAGCTAAAATTTCGATATATATATGTTTTTTCAAATAGTAGAAATGAGATTCGAATTTCGTAAGATAATCAATAAATTATATACGAATTATTTAAAAAAACGAAATTTTAAAGAAGTAACAAGAGAGAATGATTCTTTTCTATAATAGTAGAACTATGGTTCAAGTGTTATAAAATCAAGTTACGAAATTTAAAATTCGAATCTATAAATATATGAATATGAAATAAATAAATAAGTAAGCAGGGAGTGGAAATTACATCTTGGACATCTTGATCAGTGGAGAGACCGAACTTGAGCATGGTTGCGGCCACATAGACAGCGAGCCTGATTTTCTTCCCAAACTTGTGACTTGCCTGAGTCACGTTTAGCCCTCCTGCGCTGTGCCCAACCAATATCACCTGATACATATATTTACAAAGTGTGTAATCAACAAACAAAAAAAGTGATTATAACATGTTAACAACTTACAAAAATTTAAAATTTAAAGTTTACTATTAATTGGTTAAACTACACTATAAGTCCCGTCTACTCACTCGAAAATGACACATTGAATCCCTCTATTTACGTTTTCGACGCATTGAGCTCTTCTATTCTTACTTTGGTGACATTTGAAATTCTTAATGCTGATGTGTTTTCATCTAATTGGTGAGACAATTCCTTTATTTCCTCCCTATTTTGCCAATCAGATGAAGACACATCAGTAAGAGGGGACCTAAAGTGTCCCCGATTGATATAAAATGACTCAATGTGTCGGGAACGTATGTAAAGAGACCTAATATGTCATTTCTGGTTAAGTAAAAAGATACTATAAGATATAATTAAACCATAATTAATTGCTACTCAAACATTAAATGAGGAGAAATTCAAAAGATATAAAGTTAGATAACTTTTATAGGCTTATGTTTTATAAGTTTATTATCTAACTTTTATAGAATTAACCTAAGCAATTAGTAATATTAATAGAGAGCGTAAAAAAGGATTTTTTTATAGCATCGTGTTTATAATGACTTTAATTAAATTATGATACCATATAGCTAGAGGATATTGACATGTATAAATTTTACGATTATAAAATTTATACTATTAAATATATCTAAAAAATTAATTAATAATTGATATTTATTTTTTGTAAAAAAAAAAATTATTAATGCGTCATTGTAATTGAGATAAAATAAAAAATTTAAGAGTTTTAGACATTCTTCTTACTTTTAAATATAGACAACGACAACTAAATATTAAAAAAAGGAGATTAATAATAAGTGATAATTGATTTTGACCAATGAGAAGTTGACTGGTGATTAAATTAATCAAGGATATATAAAAAGAGAGAAAAATTAATGATCACCTGCTCGTTTTCAGGCAAGGAAAACAAGAAGTCAAGGAGAGGTTGATTATATTGGTCGAAAGTAAGGACGGAGTTGGCGTCGGAAGGATCGATTCCGGCGGATTTAAGGTCGATACAGGTGACCTTGTAGCCTGAATTCTCCATGAGGCACCGTATTTTGTACCAGCACCAACTCCCTCCACCTATTCCATGGACCAGCACAAAGTGTGGCGGTGATGGCAGCGGCGGCGGGGGGCTGGATAAGGATAGTATTTCTCTGGTGTTTGATGCTTCCTCCCCCATGATCACCTCTTTTATTTTCCTATCTTATGGACTTGCAAACTAGCTTGGGATGTATAGCTTTTACTTCTCTGCATTTTTATACTTGGAGAGAGTAAAACTAAATACTAATAGAGGATGTTTTCTTTTTCTTTTTCTTTCATCCAATCATTGTTGGAAAAGTCTTAGAGGGTTTTATCTATATATGGTAAGCCCCACCATAACAACATTAGGGTAGAAAGTAAATATGATTTCCCTAATATAGATATGAACTGTAAGTTAAAATTAAACTAATAGATTATTAACGGTCAACTTATGGTGTAATAAAATGTCTTCGCCGGCGTTACTTAGAAAATGTACATCCTTGGAATTGGACATTTGTCGTTCTACAGACGAGCAGGAATATTTGTATATCCTTAATGTTTGTCGGGTATTTTGCAATTTGTGTGCTTTTTTTTTAAAATAATTCAAAATGCAGGCCGACAACATCCTCATTTTTATCTCAGAATTTCATCAGATTGACATCATTCTAACCAAGTCAAGTGTCCGGAAGCCGAATAAAACCATTTGGATTAGTATTGTTTATCTTAGTATTGATAATTACACTTTCATTGTTGAATTAAGGTTAGAATATTCGGAAAAATAGAGGCAACAAGCCAATTTTAAACTCCTTAATAAAACTTTATAACAAAGCTTGGGAAAAGCTTAAATAAATCCCGTAGGTTTTGGATGTATTCGATTTAATCCTTATCAATATCAAAATTAATTGTACAACTCCTAACGTTCTTCATGACTTCATGTCTTCTTATCAATAAAATCTTGTTTATTAAAAAAAATATATCAAAATTAGTTGTACAACTCCTAACGTTTTCTATTTATTTTAATTTGATCATATATATCATTAAATCTCACGTGATTCGGTTGACACCGTAAATAATGATCGGCATGTTAGCCTAAATTTTGTGGGTTGTAGGAATGCATGACACAACATGGGTGGCAGCACAAAAGGTTGTGGGTTCTTGTGTTAAAAGTTGAGTATATTTGCAAAATCTTGAATTGGTGGCCATTAAAATCACTTTAAATATTTGGAGACGACAGAAATTATTTCTCGGGTCAACAAAAAATGTGGAATAGCCAATTTCTCATAGATAATGTGAAAGATAAAATATGCAAATCTTGTTTTCCCAGAAAAAGGAATTGAGATGAGAGTACTGTACTGGGCAGGCCACGTTGTTCTGTCTCCTGCTCAAAGTGCGTGGCAGACGCCAGTACTGCTCCATATGCTCTTCCTTCCATTTCCATCCGCTAGTTGCAATCAATCAAAACCAGTGGTTCTGTGGTTGCGCTTCCATTCCAGGCTTCTACTCCAAACTTCTCACTTTACCTTTTTTTTTCCTTTCTTATTTTTATATTTTCTTTTTATATAAAGTTAAGTCTCGAATTCAGTTTTATTCCTATTTATATATAAAAAATAGACGAACTTATCCTGACCTATTCGTCGGTATAGACGTAGCTTCCTGACTAAATCGTAAAAATAGAGAGACATTTCCTCACGTTTGTAATATAAATAATTCAACCAAAATCTTCTAAAATTCAAAAAGCTTGAATTTATTCCAGATATTAAAACAATTAATATCAATAATAAAGAGTTTTTTTTCATTGATTGAAAATATAACGCAAAGGTACAATAGTTGTCAATTTAATAGTAATAGTACATAGTGAAGGTACAATAGTGCAATGTTAAAAACACAACTTAATTAGCAATCCATGTATTACATCTAAGTCAAATCACCACCTGAAGTCCATTCTTCTTAAGGGCAGATATATGCATCATTGTCAAACTCGATACCACCACAAAGTTCAATCCTAGAAAAACAATTCAACCACTTATTATTCAACTACACATTATACACATATTAGAATGTACTAATTTGAGTTCGGGTTTAACACACACACTATGGTTTCTCAGTGAAGTTGAATTCTAGTGGCATGCGGGGAGATTGGTATCTATAACTAGGGAACCAATTAGTAATGTCAGGAATCTCTGAAACAAAATAATTAGAATATAGTTGCATGCACTATCACAAATTAAATCTTACATATTTATTAACTAATATATTCACACACAAACCACGAATAATTTAACATTCAATGTCGTGTCTTGTTAGTATTAGTCAATACTAAACTACTACCTAGCCTTACCACATCATGTTCACACATAAGAACCATAGGTATGACCACAGGTTTGACCGCGGACGTAGCTGTGAGCGAGGACGTGGGCGTAAGAATCATTAGTACCACATGAAGTTGAATAATGATAAAGAAAAGGGGAATGGAAAGAATGGTCCAAATACTCCCAAGATTGAGAACTTGTGTTATTGTCGTGGCCTGAAAGGTCATTGGGGACGTACGTGTCGTACTCCTAAGCTTCTTGTTAAGCTTTATCAAGCTTCCCTTAAAGAGAAAGAGAAAAATGTGGAAGCGAATTGACCTATCCAGAAGATAGTGTCATAGCTCATGTTACTGATAAAGCTGGTGGCTCAAACATTGATAATGTGTTCAATGGCCTTGCCAACACAACACATCTTGATGCAACAAATTTCTATAATTAAGATAAGTAGAAATATAATTTAAATAATTTAAATAATTAATATATCTGTTGACTATATATATATATATATATTAATTTTCTATCTATTATCATTTATATCATATATATCATGTATTTTTGATGTAAATTATGGATATTTCTTGTTCTATGGTTGGACCAAAGAGAAATGAAGAATTGATCCTTGCTGATAGTGCAACGACGAACACAATATCGGGTAGTACAAAATTGATTGATGGCTCAAGAAGAGTATCTATATTATTATCTGAAGGTACAAAGGTTATCATAAATCGTGCCTTATATTTTGCAAAGTCTCATAAATTTATTGAGTTTTAAAGATATTTGCAGAAATGGATATCATATTGAGACTGTGGATGAAAATAATATGGAATATTAATTGATCACAAAAATTGTGACGGGAAAGAAATGTGTTTTGGAAAGGCCATTGGCTTTTTCCTCGGGGTTGTACTACACATTTATTAGTACAATTGAAACACATGCTACAGTAAACCATAAGTTTACTGACTTGGATGCCATGGTAAATCGAAAGTTTACTGATACTTTTATTGTTTGGCATTACCGGTTAGGCTATCCTGGGTCAAATATGATGCGCAAAATTATTGAGAATTCATATGGGCATCCATTGAAGAACCAAAAGATTCTTCAATTTAAGGAATTCTCATGTGCTACTTGTTCTCTAGGCAAATTGATCAGCAAGCCCTCACCGGCTAAAGTGGAGAATGAATCCCCGACATTTCTCGAACGCATTTAGGGTGACATATGTGGGGTGATTCACCCTCTATGTAAACCATTGAGATATTTTTTGGTTTTAATTGATGCATCTACTAGACGGTCACATGTGTGTTTGTAAATGTCATCCCTACTTCCTTCCACTAGGAAGGATACAAAATCAGGATCAATGCCCTTTTATTTTCTTTGCCTTTGACTCCTTCTCGGTTCTTGTTGTGTTTCCATAACTTTCTGTTTTCATTTTGATGAACCAACTTAGTCATTCTGAGACTCTTGTGGTATCGAAGGTTCATTTAGAAGCATTAGTTTAGAGTTGGTTTCATTAAGAAATTTATTCTCAGTGAAGTCAACATCTCTAGATTCCACAACCTGTATGCTTTTGAATTTTCTACATACCCCACAAAAATACTTTTAGGATCAGGAACTCTATAGAATGCCAAACAACCCCATACTTTGAATTAACTGATATTGGGCTTTCTTCCTCTCTATGTTTCATATGGAGAAACCTTTGCATTCTTGAAAGGAATTCGATTATGTATATGACATACTGTTAATAAAGCTTCACCCCACAAATTAATTGGTGCTTTAGCATGTAATAGTATAGAATTTACCATGTCATTAAAAGTCCGATTTTTCTTTTCAGCCAATCCATTTTGTTGAGGTGTATAAGGTGTACTGGTCTAATGTATAATTCCATTCTCTTCACAAAAATATGAGAATTCAGAAGAAAAATATTCACCACCTCTATCACTACGTAGAATTTTAATTTTCTTTTCTTTTTTATTCTCTATAGTAGCTTTATACATCTTAAACACGTTAAATGCTTGATCCTTAGTTTTCATCAAATAAACATGCATATATATAAAATGATCATCAATAAAGGTTATGGAATATCTATTTCTTCCTCTAGTTAGCATGTCATTCAATTCACAAATATGAGAATGAAGATATTTGTGGGGGTATGTAGAAAATATTCAGAGGAAGGTTTGGAGAGCTATCATTTCTGCTATTATTTGGTCTCTTTGGTTGGAGAGAAAATTGGTAATGTTCGATTTTATGGTACTTGAGTTTGACATAGATATTTTGTTCTCCTCCATTCATGGATGAGATTAATTGATTCCACCTTCCCATACTCGGTGCTAGACATGGATATGGGCTTTGTTTGATTCCGTTCCTGGCAAGTTCACATTGATTTCGCTCTTGATTGATATTTTTTCCCTTAGAGCGAGGTAACCGTTCCTTAAAATTTATCTTTCGAGGTTGATCTTAATTAGTTTGGGAGTGACTCGTACTCCTCCTATTTTTTGTCTCTTCTGAGATCGGAATTAGGTTCTGTCTACTTGGCACACGTCTTGTGTTTCTGTTTTCTAAATTTAATTACTTTTAAAACAAAAAAACATAACAACACATAAAACAGTGTCTATGCACTTGAACTTTATTTTCTTCACATGTACTGTTACGTTTTGAACTTGAACTCTCACATCTCCCGCCAGAAGGCATTGTTTGGTTTTGTCACAAAGGTCCACCAAACTTTGAGTTGCAATTATTGGGTTCCAGTAATTTACCAAACAACCCACAACCTAATTAATGGAAAATGCCCCCACTGATTACTAAACCAGAAAAAAGAGCATCCAAACAAAAGAAAATGACAAAAAATCCAGCCCGCACCACCCCCATTCATTCTTTAGTTTCTCAAAAGTTATAAATTAATTACAAATTAGCCATAATCCCATAGATCAGTTAATTAACATAATTAACCTGAGTTATTCTAATTTAATTAAAAATTTAATTTTAATTTTAAACTATGAATACGTTGGAGGGAGAATTTATCATTTTTATACTCAGTTTAAATCGAGATCAAAATAATTTACCCCAAACATAGTTATCGGGTAACGGTCTCTAAATAAAATAGAGCAACAAATGAGAACAAGCTTAGGAAAATTTGTCGCGAACTGGGCCTACATGCATGGGGAGTGGGTGAGATTTCATTTCGTGGGATAACACAACAAGTTAACAACACAGAAAACAGTAACCGTAGGCCAGTCGTTTGTTTTCTTTCGATTCGAATTTTTTTGAAACGGAGGGCATTGTGGTAAAATGGGGCTCAAATTCAGAACTGAAAGGCGGCAAAGAGTGCGGCCTCGGGATTTATGTGTTCCCCTCTTTGGAACTTTTCCCCTTGTCTCCATTTTCTCCCAAAAAGAGAGCACAAGAACGAAGGGAAAACAGAAAACCCTAAATAGATCTATTCTTTCTCGTTCTTATCGATTCACTGCAGTTCCTCCTACTCGCTAGTTTCGGTTCTTGTTCTATCCACTGAGGTCAGTATACTTGGCTTGTTTGATTCCTTTTTTTTCTGGTTTTGTTTATGCATGTTTACCTAATTGATACGTAATTGTCACTTTTAAGATCGTGTTGTTGGATCTGTTAGTAATTTTTAAGATCTGAACTGATTTGATTGTTAGTGTGAACCGAGATTGTCCACAGATTTGCTTGTTTTTTTATTATTTTTCAAAGTGGTAAGCTGTTGTTGAAGGTGGAGAAGTTGGATTTATAAGGGTTGAATATTGTAGAGATGGGTATGAAATTCATTTCAAGTAACCCCTCTGACTAAGTTGGTGGAGCTCTTGAATTTGTTGGTGTCGGCTGATTATCTTTTTTGTTTTCCTTGTTTTCATATTTATGTAATAGGATTGAAATTTTCACCCAATTTTTTGTTCCTATTTCACTTTCTTGAATGTTACTGCACCATACAAGTCACATTGATGTGATACAAAGTATAATTTTTCTTGCAATTGCACATGTTCCTGTTGTTTTCTACCCTCATAACCTGTTTTGATAAGTCTAGTCTTTTAGTCTTTGATTCCCTCATATTACTTTTGAATTAGTTCCAAGATCTAAATGTCCGGCTTTGTATGTTAATGCAACTGTCTGCATTTTACCTCTATCGAAGAGCTCGGTTTTAATTATTGCAAGCTTGTTTTTTCTCGTTTGGTCCCTCCTATGGGAGGCTTTATCTTGGTTTGAGTGAACTTTTTGTTGGGATGGAAATAATGGGAATTTTTCAGACACTCAATTTTAACTTTTAGTCTCATTCTTAGATTACTTTTCTTGGCATTCCATGTGGCATAGTTAAGAATGAAGTTTATGATAATTAAAGAAGTTTTTTTGATGACAGAGATGGAGCAGGACCTCAAACAAATGATGAAAACTAATGAAGAATTACCCAAGACTGTACAAAAGGAGTTCAAAACGCACAATGCTGCTGATACTGAGTCTGGTGATGACCTGAATTCTCCTGTACTTACTCCTGAACAAAAGCTGGGATTTAACAAGCATATTCATCTGTCTGCATCTGGTGCTAGTTCTGATGGCTCATTGAAGGAAGGGTCTGAATCGTCTTCATCTTCTTTGTCTGATTCTGATTCAGAATCTTTCAGTTCCTCTGGGAATGCCTACTTCACCGTCCCAATGAACAATGATCGCAGTGGATTTCACAAGAAGATTGTTGATCTGGGGTCTGATCTCCCAAGCATGGAAGGAATGCTCCAGATGCATGCTGAAGAGAAAGGAAGTATTGGATTGGATGCGAAAGCAAGTGGACATATTGATGAATGTTCTGGTAGATTTGTGCAGTTAGAGGAAGAGCTAAGAGTTTCAAAGCTAAAACTCCAGCTTTCTGAAGATGAGGTCTCCAGGTTGAAGGCTGAGCTAGGGAAGAGTGATTGCCTTGAGGCACTTGTAGGGACTTTGCAAGCTCAGCTTGAATCAGCACAGGTTGATATCGAAATGATGGCTGCTGATCTCGAAACGGAGAGAAGAAGAGCATTGGAGCTGCAAAAACAAATAGCTGAGTGTACAAAGAACTTTGAAGGTCAGCTTAGTTTGGCTCATGAAGAAATAACTATGTTGAAGGCCAAGGTTGACTCACAAAGCACTCATGTATTGGGCTTGCAAGAGAGGATTGAAGTGTACCAACAAGATCTGTCTGACCGCGGTCATGAAATCAGGAGACTGAATGATGCTTTGCATGATGCTCAGGACACTTTCTCAGTTGAAGAAGCAAAATTACAGTCTGGTTTATTTGCTCTGACAGAGGAACAAAACAAGTTGAAAGCAAGGCTTAGAGAATGGGAATCGCAAGGCCGATCCTTGGAGGATAGATTATGGCAGTGTGAAGCTGAGAAAATGGAAAGTATAAGTCTGCATGATGTTCAAGTGATTGGGCTGGAAGGAGAGATCGGTCGATTAAAGGTAGAACTCATTGAGAGGTGTAGTGATGTAGAGGTTTTGAACAAAACTGCTGACAGTCTCAAGTACAAGAATGATGTGCTTATGGCTGAGAAAGATGAGATGAGTGCTAAGGTGATTACACTCGTCGCGGAAGTGAGTTCTAAGGACAATGAGATCAGGCAACTAGAAGGGCTTCTGCAACAGTTGAAAACTGAACATGTGGAGCTTATTGCTGGGTCTGAAAGTGTACATAAACAAGCACATGAATTAGGTTTGAGAGTAGCAGAGCTGGAGAAGGAGGTGAGTAGGAAGGAATTGGAGATTTCGGGTGTAGCAGAGGAGAAAAGGGAGGCAATAAAGCAGCTTTGTTTTTCTCTGGAGCACTACCAGAGTGGCTATAAAGAACTTCGCCAAGCATTTGTTGCGCATAGGAGGCATGCAGTTATGGCTTTGTAAGGTCTCATAGTTTTGCTGTAATTGCTATCATGTTGTTATTACTCATCTATGTTTTTCTATCATATAGCTGTTGTTGTTGTTGTTGTAGACTCTTACAGTACATCTTTGAATTTTCTTGTTGGAAAGATTGGGCATTATAATCTTGCATTTTTTTTGGCTCGGCTCGACCATATTGATCTGGCTACAGCTTTCGTGGTGAATGACATATTGTCTTTGGTGTCTTCTGGATTGTTTGCATGTCATTCCATACGTTGAGCAAAAGGCATTTAAACTTGTGCAATATGGGTATTTGTGTTCCTCCATTTATTTAGCGCAGAGAGTTATTTTGAGTTCTTAAGTTACCCTGGCACATAATTGCATGAACAAAATGTTGGTGTTCCTGCACTTTACTCAGTCTACTGTACACCGAATTTGGAACCTTAAGAGAGAAGTTACCAAAATTGACTGTAAGATGACCACTGTCACTGTGAGGAAGGAACCGCAAACAGACGCTGAAAACATATCATCTTGAAGCAAAAGGGAGCTCGTGCGGGCAGCCACCACGCCACGCCTTGTTGAAGAGAAAATTACATCATTTACATGGAATGATGTCACGGACAAACGAGCAAACCCTAGACAGTAGGTTTGAGGATGTACTCACTTATTCTATAGTATTAGTGCATGGTTCACGCTCATTCATAAATTTCTTTAGAAAAGTCTTACAAAAAAAGGCTAATCTAGTTCATCTTTATTTTAATGAGTTTAAATCCTATTCCGTTGAGCGATTTGTCCTCCGTCCACAAGTTTGTTTCGCAAAGTGTTAGTATTACTTAGCGCAGTCAGAAACTAAAGCTTCATGGGTCTCTCAATAAGGGACCCATACCTGTGTCTTTTCCTTTTTTTTAATTTTTTTTTGTGGTGAGTGGGTGATAGTAATTAATTAAGCTAATATTAAGTTTCCTATCTTTGAATGTTAATATTAAAGGTAAAGATTAAGACGATCATTTTTCTCCTTCAACGTTAATCCCTCTGTTTAATTTAAATGACGTTTTACATTTTCTTTTTCGCTCTCGATTGGTTAGGAAAAATTGTCGAATTCACCCTTACATTTGTACTTCAAGTCAGGATAGATTACTACATTTGTAAGTGAGCCAAATAAACCACTACATTTGTTTACTTTGTCAAAATTAACTATTATTACCTAAAATAACATGTGCTATGTTTGGTTGGTAAAAAAATACATAATATCTCGCTGACATGGACATATGATATAGAAATTAATTTTTTAAAATATAACAATGGAAATTAATTAATAATGGTCATTAATTATATACCGAAGAATTTTGTATTTTTTTTTAAAGGTTTTAGATTTGATGTACTAGGATAATAAATAAATTGTGTGCGAAAAAATGATTAATCAGAAATACTTTTAATATTAA
>NBIL01143087.1:0-18516 GCA_002752925.1 Viola pubescens var. scabriuscula
AATTAAAAAAAAGGAAAAGACACAGGTATGGGTCCCTTATTGAGAGACCCATGAAGCTTTAGTTTCTGACTGCGCTAAGTAATACTAACACTTTGCGAAACAAACTTGTGGACGGAGGACAAATCGCTCAACGGAATAGGATTTAAACTCATTAAAATAAAGATGAACTAGATTAGCCTTTTTTTGTAAGACTTTTCTAAAGAAATTTATGAATGAGCGTGAACCATGCACTAATACTATAGAATAAGTGAGTACATCCTCAAACCTACTGTCTAGGGTTTGCTCGTTTGTCCGTGACATCATTCCATGTAAATGATGTAATTTTCTCTTCAACAAGGCGTGGCGTGGTGGCTGCCCGCACGAGCTCCCTTTTGCTTCAAGATGATATGTTTTCAGCGTCTGTTTGCGGTTCCTTCCTCACAGTGACAGTGGTCATCTTACAGTCAATTTTGGTAACTTCTCTCTTAAGGTTCCAAATTCGGTGTACAGTAGACTGAGTAAAGTGCAGGAACACCAACATTTTGTTCATGCAATTATGTGCCAGGGTAACTTAAGAACTCAAAATAACTCTCTGCGCTAAATAAATGGAGGAACACAAATACCCATATTGCACAAGTTTAAATGCCTTTTGCTCAACGTATGGAATGACATGCAAACAATCCAGAAGACACCAAAGACAATATGTCATTCACCACGAAAGCTGTAGCCAGATCAATATGGTCGAGCCGAGCCAAAAAAAATGCAAGATTATAATGCCCAATCTTTCCAACAAGAAAATTCAAAGATGTACTGTAAGAGTCTACAACAACAACAACAACAGCTATATGATAGAAAAACATAGATGAGTAATAACAACATGATAGCAATTACAGCAAAACTATGAGACCTTACAAAGCCATAACTGCATGCCTCCTATGCGCAACAAATGCTTGGCGAAGTTCTTTATAGCCACTCTGGTAGTGCTCCAGAGAAAAACAAAGCTGCTTTATTGCCTCCCTTTTCTCCTCTGCTACACCCGAAATCTCCAATTCCTTCCTACTCACCTCCTTCTCCAGCTCTGCTACTCTCAAACCTAATTCATGTGCTTGTTTATGTACACTTTCAGACCCAGCAATAAGCTCCACATGTTCAGTTTTCAACTGTTGCAGAAGCCCTTCTAGTTGCCTGATCTCATTGTCCTTAGAACTCACTTCCGCGACGAGTGTAATCACCTTAGCACTCATCTCATCTTTCTCAGCCATAAGCACATCATTCTTGTACTTGAGACTGTCAGCAGTTTTGTTCAAAACCTCTACATCACTACACCTCTCAATGAGTTCTACCTTTAATCGACCGATCTCTCCTTCCAGCCCAATCACTTGAACATCATGCAGACTTATACTTTCCATTTTCTCAGCTTCACACTGCCATAATCTATCCTCCAAGGATCGGCCTTGCGATTCCCATTCTCTAAGCCTTGCTTTCAACTTGTTTTGTTCCTCTGTCAGAGCAAATAAACCAGACTGTAATTTTGCTTCTTCAACTGAGAAAGTGTCCTGAGCATCATGCAAAGCATCATTCAGTCTCCTGATTTCATGACCGCGGTCAGACAGATCTTGTTGGTACACTTCAATCCTCTCTTGCAAGCCCAATACATGAGTGCTTTGTGAGTCAACCTTGGCCTTCAACATAGTTATTTCTTCATGAGCCAAACTAAGCTGACCTTCAAAGTTCTTTGTACACTCAGCTATTTGTTTTTGCAGCTCCAATGCTCTTCTTCTCTCCGTTTCGAGATCAGCAGCCATCATTTCGATATCAACCTGTGCTGATTCAAGCTGAGCTTGCAAAGTCCCTACAAGTGCCTCAAGGCAATCACTCTTCCCTAGCTCAGCCTTCAACCTGGAGACCTCATCTTCAGAAAGCTGGAGTTTTAGCTTTGAAACTCTTAGCTCTTCCTCTAACTGCACAAATCTACCAGAACATTCATCAATATGTCCACTTGCTTTCGCATCCAATCCAATACTTCCTTTCTCTTCAGCATGCATCTGGAGCATTCCTTCCATGCTTGGGAGATCAGACCCCAGATCAACAATCTTCTTGTGAAATCCACTGCGATCATTGTTCATTGGGACGGTGAAGTAGGCATTCCCAGAGGAACTGAAAGATTCTGAATCAGAATCAGACAAAGAAGATGAAGACGATTCAGACCCTTCCTTCAATGAGCCATCAGAACTAGCACCAGATGCAGACAGATGAATATGCTTGTTAAATCCCAGCTTTTGTTCAGGAGTAAGTACAGGAGAATTCAGGTCATCACCAGACTCAGTATCAGCAGCATTGTGCGTTTTGAACTCCTTTTGTACAGTCTTGGGTAATTCTTCATTAGTTTTCATCATTTGTTTGAGGTCCTGCTCCATCTCTGTCATCAAAAAAACTTCTTTAATTATCATAAACTTCATTCTTAACTATGCCACATGGAATGCCAAGAAAAGTAATCTAAGAATGAGACTAAAAGTTAAAATTGAGTGTCTGAAAAATTCCCATTATTTCCATCCCAACAAAAAGTTCACTCAAACCAAGATAAAGCCTCCCATAGGAGGGACCAAACGAGAAAAAACAAGCTTGCAATAATTAAAACCGAGCTCTTCGATAGAGGTAAAATGCAGACAGTTGCATTAACATACAAAGCCGGACATTTAGATCTTGGAACTAATTCAAAAGTAATATGAGGGAATCAAAGACTAAAAGACTAGACTTATCAAAACAGGTTATGAGGGTAGAAAACAACAGGAACATGTGCAATTGCAAGAAAAATTATACTTTGTATCACATCAATGTGACTTGTATGGTGCAGTAACATTCAAGAAAGTGAAATAGGAACAAAAAATTGGGTGAAAATTTCAATCCTATTACATAAATATGAAAACAAGGAAAACAAAAAAGATAATCAGCCGACACCAACAAATTCAAGAGCTCCACCAACTTAGTCAGAGGGGTTACTTGAAATGAATTTCATACCCATCTCTACAATATTCAACCCTTATAAATCCAACTTCTCCACCTTCAACAACAGCTTACCACTTTGAAAAATAATAAAAAAACAAGCAAATCTGTGGACAATCTCGGTTCACACTAACAATCAAATCAGTTCAGATCTTAAAAATTACTAACAGATCCAACAACACGATCTTAAAAGTGACAATTACGTATCAATTAGGTAAACATGCATAAACAAAACCAGAAAAAAAAGGAATCAAACAAGCCAAGTATACTGACCTCAGTGGATAGAACAAGAACCGAAACTAGCGAGTAGGAGGAACTGCAGTGAATCGATAAGAACGAGAAAGAATAGATCTATTTAGGGTTTTCTGTTTTCCCTTCGTTCTTGTGCTCTCTTTTTGGGAGAAAATGGAGACAAGGGGAAAAGTTCCAAAGAGGGGAACACATAAATCCCGAGGCCGCACTCTTTGCCGCCTTTCAGTTCTGAATTTGAGCCCCATTTTACCACAATGCCCTCCGTTTCAAAAAAATTCGAATCGAAAGAAAACAAACGACTGGCCTACGGTTACTGTTTTCTGTGTTGTTAACTTGTTGTGTTATCCCACGAAATGAAATCTCACCCACTCCCCATGCATGTAGGCCCAGTTCGCGACAAATTTTCCTAAGCTTGTTCTCATTTGTTGCTCTATTTTATTTAGAGACCGTTACCCGATAACTATGTTTGGGGTAAATTATTTTGATCTCGATTTAAACTGAGTATAAAAATGATAAATTCTCCCTCCAACGTATTCATAGTTTAAAATTAAAATTAAATTTTTAATTAAATTAGAATAACTCAGGTTAATTATGTTAATTAACTGATCTATGGGATTATGGCTAATTTGTAATTAATTTATAACTTTTGAGAAACTAAAGAATGAATGGGGGTGGTGCGGGCTGGATTTTTTGTCATTTTCTTTTGTTTGGATGCTCTTTTTTCTGGTTTAGTAATCAGTGGGGGCATTTTCCATTAATTAGGTTGTGGGTTGTTTGGTAAATTACTGGAACCCAATAATTGCAACTCAAAGTTTGGTGGACCTTTGTGACAAAACCAAACAATGCCTTCTGGCGGGAGATGTGAGAGTTCAAGTTCAAAACGTAACAGTACATGTGAAGAAAATAAAGTTCAAGTGCATAGACACTGTTTTATGTGTTGTTATGTTTTTTTGTTTTAAAAGTAATTAAATTTAGAAAACAGAAACACAAGACGTGTGCCAAGTAGACAGAACCTAATTCCGATCTCAGAAGAGACAAAAAATAGGAGGAGTACGAGTCACTCCCAAACTAATTAAGATCAACCTCGAAAGATAAATTTTAAGGAACGGTTACCTCGCTCTAAGGGAAAAAATATCAATCAAGAGCGAAATCAATGTGAACTTGCCAGGAACGGAATCAAACAAAGCCCATATCCATGTCTAGCACCGAGTATGGGAAGGTGGAATCAATTAATCTCATCCATGAATGGAGGAGAACAAAATATCTATGTCAAACTCAAGTACCATAAAATCGAACATTACCAATTTTCTCTCCAACCAAAGAGACCAAATAATAGCAGAAATGATAGCTCTCCAAACCTTCCTCTGAATATTTTCTACATACCCCCACAAATATCTTCATTCTCATATTTGTGAATTGAATGACATGCTAACTAGAGGAAGAAATAGATATTCCATAACCTTTATTGATGATCATTTTATATATATGCATGTTTATTTGATGAAAACTAAGGATCAAGCATTTAACGTGTTTAAGATGTATAAAGCTACTATAGAGAATAAAAAAGAAAAGAAAATTAAAATTCTACGTAGTGATAGAGGTGGTGAATATTTTTCTTCTGAATTCTCATATTTTTGTGAAGAGAATGGAATTATACATTAGACCAGTACACCTTATACACCTCAACAAAATGGATTGGCTGAAAAGAAAAATCGGACTTTTAATGACATGGTAAATTCTATACTATTACATGCTAAAGCACCAATTAATTTGTGGGGTGAAGCTTTATTAACAGTATGTCATATACATAATCGAATTCCTTTCAAGAATGCAAAGGTTTCTCCATATGAAACATAGAGAGGAAGAAAGCCCAATATCAGTTAATTCAAAGTATGGGGTTGTTTGGCATTCTATAGAGTTCCTGATCCTAAAAGTATTTTTGTGGGGTATGTAGAAAATTCAAAAGCATACAGGTTGTGGAATCTAGAGATGTTGACTTCACTGAGAATAAATTTCTTAATGAAACCAACTCTAAACTAATGCTTCTAAATGAACCTTCGATACCACAAGAGTCTCAGAATGACTAAGTTGGTTCATCAAAATGAAAACAGAAAGTTATGGAAACACAACAAGAACCGAGAAGGAGTCAAAGGCAAAGAAAATAAAAGGGCATTGATCCTGATTTTGTATCCTTCCTAGTGGAAGGAAGTAGGGATGACATTTACAAACACACATGTGACCGTCTAGTAGATGCATCAATTAAAACCAAAAAATATCTCAATGGTTTACATAGAGGGTGAATCACCCCACATATGTCACCCTAAATGCGTTCGAGAAATGTCGGGGATTCATTCTCCACTTTAGCCGGTGAGGGCTTGCTGATCAATTTGCCTAGAGAACAAGTAGCACATGAGAATTCCTTAAATTGAAGAATCTTTTGGTTCTTCAATGGATGCCCATATGAATTCTCAATAATTTTGCGCATCATATTTGACCCAGGATAGCCTAACCGGTAATGCCAAACAATAAAAGTATCAGTAAACTTTCGATTTACCATGGCATCCAAGTCAGTAAACTTATGGTTTACTGTAGCATGTGTTTCAATTGTACTAATAAATGTGTAGTACAACCCCGAGGAAAAAGCCAATGGCCTTTCCAAAACACATTTCTTTCCCGTCACAATTTTTGTGATCAATTAATATTCCATATTATTTTCATCCACAGTCTCAATATGATATCCATTTCTGCAAATATCTTTAAAACTCAATAAATTTATGAGACTTTGCAAAATATAAGGCACGATTTATGATAACCTTTGTACCTTCAGATAATAATATAGATACTCTTCTTGAGCCATCAATCAATTTTGTACTACCCGATATTGTGTTCGTCGTTGCACTATCAGCAAGGATCAATTCTTCATTTCTCTTTGGTCCAACCATAGAACAAGAAATATCCATAATTTACATCAAAAATACATGATATATATGATATAAATGATAATAGATAGAAAATTAATATATATATATATATATAGTCAACAGATATATTAATTATTTAAATTATTTAAATTATATTTCTACTTATCTTAATTATAGAAATTTGTTGCATCAAGATGTGTTGTGTTGGCAAGGCCATTGAACACATTATCAATGTTTGAGCCACCAGCTTTATCAGTAACATGAGCTATGACACTATCTTCTGGATAGGTCAATTCGCTTCCACATTTTTCTCTTTCTCTTTAAGGGAAGCTTGATAAAGCTTAACAAGAAGCTTAGGAGTACGACACGTACGTCCCCAATGACCTTTCAGGCCACGACAATAACACAAGTTCTCAATCTTGGGAGTATTTGGACCATTCTTTCCATTCCCCTTTTCTTTATCATTATTCAACTTCATGTGGTACTAATGATTCTTACGCCCACGTCCTCGCTCACAGCTACGTCCGCGGTCAAACCTGTGGTCATACCTATGGTTCTTATGTGTGAACATGATGTGGTAAGGCTAGGTAGTAGTTTAGTATTGACTAATACTAACAAGACACGACATTGAATGTTAAATTATTCGTGGTTTGTGTGTGAATATATTAGTTAATAAATATGTAAGATTTAATTTGTGATAGTGCATGCAACTATATTCTAATTATTTTGTTTCAGAGATTCCTGACATTACTAATTGGTTCCCTAGTTATAGATACCAATCTCCCCGCATGCCACTAGAATTCAACTTCACTGAGAAACCATAGTGTGTGTGTTAAACCCGAACTCAAATTAGTACATTCTAATATGTGTATAATGTGTAGTTGAATAATAAGTGGTTGAATTGTTTTTCTAGGATTGAACTTTGTGGTGGTATCGAGTTTGACAATGATGCATATATCTGCCCTTAAGAAGAATGGACTTCAGGTGGTGATTTGACTTAGATGTAATACATGGATTGCTAATTAAGTTGTGTTTTTAACATTGCACTATTGTACCTTCACTATGTACTATTACTATTAAATTGACAACTATTGTACCTTTGCGTTATATTTTCAATCAATGAAAAAAAACTCTTTATTATTGATATTAATTGTTTTAATATCTGGAATAAATTCAAGCTTTTTGAATTTTAGAAGATTTTGGTTGAATTATTTATATTACAAACGTGAGGAAATGTCTCTCTATTTTTACGATTTAGTCAGGAAGCTACGTCTATACCGACGAATAGGTCAGGATAAGTTCGTCTATTTTTTATATATAAATAGGAATAAAACTGAATTCGAGACTTAACTTTATATAAAAAGAAAATATAAAAATAAGAAAGGAAAAAAAAAGGTAAAGTGAGAAGTTTGGAGTAGAAGCCTGGAATGGAAGCGCAACCACAGAACCACTGGTTTTGATTGATTGCAACTAGCGGATGGAAATGGAAGGAAGAGCATATGGAGCAGTACTGGCGTCTGCCACGCACTTTGAGCAGGAGACAGAACAACGTGGCCTGCCCAGTACAGTACTCTCATCTCAATTCCTTTTTCTGGGAAAACAAGATTTGCATATTTTATCTTTCACATTATCTATGAGAAATTGGCTATTCCACATTTTTTGTTGACCCGAGAAATAATTTCTGTCGTCTCCAAATATTTAAAGTGATTTTAATGGCCACCAATTCAAGATTTTGCAAATATACTCAACTTTTAACACAAGAACCCACAACCTTTTGTGCTGCCACCCATGTTGTGTCATGCATTCCTACAACCCACAAAATTTAGGCTAACATGCCGATCATTATTTACGGTGTCAACCGAATCACGTGAGATTTAATGATATATATGATCAAATTAAAATAAATAGAAAACGTTAGGAGTTGTACAACTAATTTTGATATATTTTTTTTAATAAACAAGATTTTATTGATAAGAAGACATGAAGTCATGAAGAACGTTAGGAGTTGTACAATTAATTTTGATATTGATAAGGATTAAATCGAATACATCCAAAACCTACGGGATTTATTTAAGCTTTTCCCAAGCTTTGTTATAAAGTTTTATTAAGGAGTTTAAAATTGGCTTGTTGCCTCTATTTTTCCGAATATTCTAACCTTAATTCAACAATGAAAGTGTAATTATCAATACTAAGATAAACAATACTAATCCAAATGGTTTTATTCGGCTTCCGGACACTTGACTTGGTTAGAATGATGTCAATCTGATGAAATTCTGAGATAAAAATGAGGATGTTGTCGGCCTGCATTTTGAATTATTTTAAAAAAAAAGCACACAAATTGCAAAATACCCGACAAACATTAAGGATATACAAATATTCCTGCTCGTCTGTAGAACGACAAATGTCCAATTCCAAGGATGTACATTTTCTAAGTAACGCCGGCGAAGACATTTTATTACACCATAAGTTGACCGTTAATAATCTATTAGTTTAATTTTAACTTACAGTTCATATCTATATTAGGGAAATCATATTTACTTTCTACCCTAATGTTGTTATGGTGGGGCTTACCATATATAGATAAAACCCTCTAAGACTTTTCCAACAATGATTGGATGAAAGAAAAAGAAAAAGAAAACATCCTCTATTAGTATTTAGTTTTACTCTCTCCAAGTATAAAAATGCAGAGAAGTAAAAGCTATACATCCCAAGCTAGTTTGCAAGTCCATAAGATAGGAAAATAAAAGAGGTGATCATGGGGGAGGAAGCATCAAACACCAGAGAAATACTATCCTTATCCAGCCCCCCGCCGCCGCTGCCATCACCGCCACACTTTGTGCTGGTCCATGGAATAGGTGGAGGGAGTTGGTGCTGGTACAAAATACGGTGCCTCATGGAGAATTCAGGCTACAAGGTCACCTGTATCGACCTTAAATCCGCCGGAATCGATCCTTCCGACGCCAACTCCGTCCTTACTTTCGACCAATATAATCAACCTCTCCTTGACTTCTTGTTTTCCTTGCCTGAAAACGAGCAGGTGATCATTAATTTTTCTCTCTTTTTATATATCCTTGATTAATTTAATCACCAGTCAACTTCTCATTGGTCAAAATCAATTATCACTTATTATTAATCTCCTTTTTTTAATATTTAGTTGTCGTTGTCTATATTTAAAAGTAAGAAGAATGTCTAAAACTCTTAAATTTTTTATTTTATCTCAATTACAATGACGCATTAATAATTTTTTTTTTTACAAAAAATAAATATCAATTATTAATTAATTTTTTAGATATATTTAATAGTATAAATTTTATAATCGTAAAATTTATACATGTCAATATCCTCTAGCTATATGGTATCATAATTTAATTAAAGTCATTATAAACACGATGCTATAAAAAAATCCTTTTTTACGCTCTCTATTAATATTACTAATTGCTTAGGTTAATTCTATAAAAGTTAGATAATAAACTTATAAAACATAAGCCTATAAAAGTTATCTAACTTTATATCTTTTGAATTTCTCCTCATTTAATGTTTGAGTAGCAATTAATTATGGTTTAATTATATCTTATAGTATCTTTTTACTTAACCAGAAATGACATATTAGGTCTCTTTACATACGTTCCCGACACATTGAGTCATTTTATATCAATCGGGGACACTTTAGGTCCCCTCTTACTGATGTGTCTTCATCTGATTGGCAAAATAGGGAGGAAATAAAGGAATTGTCTCACCAATTAGATGAAAACACATCAGCATTAAGAATTTCAAATGTCACCAAAGTAAGAATAGAAGAGCTCAATGCGTCGAAAACGTAAATAGAGGGATTCAATGTGTCATTTTCGAGTGAGTAGACGGGACTTATAGTGTAGTTTAACCAATTAATAGTAAACTTTAAATTTTAAATTTTTGTAAGTTGTTAACATGTTATAATCACTTTTTTTGTTTGTTGATTACACACTTTGTAAATATATGTATCAGGTGATATTGGTTGGGCACAGCGCAGGAGGGCTAAACGTGACTCAGGCAAGTCACAAGTTTGGGAAGAAAATCAGGCTCGCTGTCTATGTGGCCGCAACCATGCTCAAGTTCGGTCTCTCCACTGATCAAGATGTCCAAGATGTAATTTCCACTCCCTGCTTACTTATTTATTTATTTCATATTCATATATTTATAGATTCGAATTTTAAATTTCGTAACTTGATTTTATAACACTTGAACCATAGTTCTACTATTATAGAAAAGAATCATTCTCTCTTGTTACTTCTTTAAAATTTCGTTTTTTTAAATAATTCGTATATAATTTATTGATTATCTTACGAAATTCGAATCTCATTTCTACTATTTGAAAAAACATATATATATCGAAATTTTAGCTGCCGTTTATATCTGATTGATTGATTGATTTTTCTAAAATAAAATTTTAGTGTTGGGTGGTTGCCAACTGTATTGACATAGTATTTCACTATTTTTTTTCTATATTGAGTAGGTTATTTATTTACTTACTTACTATTTCAATTTGTATTTATTAGAAATGAGAAAAAAATGGTCAATATTAGTAAATAATACATTTTTCTCCTCTTTTATCCTTCTTTTTTATGGTATATCTACTTGTCATGCACATCCTATATATATGTCAGCATCCAACTAACATTTATTAATTACACGACATAATATATAGTGCGGACGGTGGGATAATATCACAATAATAAGACTTTTCTATATTTGATTATGCAAGCTAGCTGGCCTTTTTTTTAAAATTAATTAAATTATTAATTATTATTATAATATTAGAGATCGAACTCATAATTTATATCATAAAAATAACATATATTAACAAGTTAAACCACAACGTTGTAGCTATCGGGCTTTAAAATCATATTGATTTATTTGCAAAATTAATTGGCAAATTAAAAAAAAAAATCACCTTTAGTTTACTTGTTATTAATAGCTATTAATATTATTTAATAATTAAAATTAATGATATATGCATGAAATGAAATTACCAAAGCATACTTGATGATATTATACTCCTACTTTTTTTGGTATTTTCTTGAGCTATATATGCCAACAGCCAACAAGTAGATCAGTGCTTGTTCTTGATTGAACAAACACACGTACTGAAGTCTACCTCTTTCTTTCTTTCTTTTCTTTCCTTCCACTAGAAATTCAAAGACATCTTGCTTAGATACCGAGAAGCAATATATACATTAAGTTTATACATTTGAATCAAAATAGAAGATATTATTTCGTGTATAATTAATTCTAAAAATATATATAATTTGAATTACAAATAAAATTATATTCAGTATATTTCAAATACAAACAGTTAAGTGATCGGTTTCTCGTCATTTTGGATAGACTTGGTTTGCTTCCCGAGAGAAAAAGGAGTAAAACGACAACACATTGAAAAGGTTGTTTGCTGCTTTGCTCCCATTTTTTCTCATCTTTTTCACTTTTTAACGTACATTTTCCACTCCTTCAATCTATCTTGTATGATTGACAACTTTTATCAGAAATGATTAACTGTATTTTTTTATTGGAATTTATTTAAAAATATGTACTCTTTTTATTAAAAAGAATTACTTTTTTTCTTCTTGTGCGTGGCAAACTGCAGGGAGTACCTGATTTATCCTCTTTCGGTGACGTGTACGAGTTAGGATTTGGATTGGGAGCAGATAAACCTCCAACGAGTGCCATCATCAAGAAAGAATTCCAACGCAATATCATCTATCAAATGAGCCCTCAAGAGGTATTATATATGCTCATACCTCCTATTCGACTATTCCTATTCCGTTGTGGTTTTGAGACTAGACCGAGATAGAGTCTATTTAGGATAACTTTCTAACAATCTTAAACAAACTCATGTCGGCTTTATAGATGGAGTTTCCCCTCTTAGTTTTCATGCTTAAAACAAAATCATGTACTTAATATAATTAAATTAAGTACATGACTGTACATCAATATCATCACTTTACGAATTCAAGCAATAAGATTTTTGGCACATTCATGAATAAGAGTTTAAAAAATGACATTGATCAGGATTCGACCCTAGCTGCGATGCTTTTGAGGCCCGGGCCTGTGCTTGCAATACTTTCAGCACGGTTTAAGGAGGAGGAGGAGGCCCATGAGGGTGCGATCGATGAGGTGGAGCGTGTCTACATCAAGACAAGCCGCGACAATGTTGTGAAACCTGATCAACAAGACTCGATGACTAGGAAGTGGCCTCCATCCAAGGTTTTTGTTTTGGACTCTGACCACAGCCCATTCTTCTCCTCCCCATTCCTGCTCTTCGGTTTGCTTGTTAAGGCAGTTAGCAGCCTGCCAACCACCTCTGCTGATTCAAGTTAATTAAAAATATATTCTTTTGAACACTTGTCTTAATTTAGTAGTACATGTATACTATTGTTCATCTCAGTTTGGGACCTCATGGATTTTCCAGACGAATCTTGCTCATGTGCCACAATTTCTCAGTCACTAATGCTGACGAGGCATTGAAATGGTGACCAACGGAGGAGAACACGATGTCATCTTAAACCATTAGATACCGGTTATGAATTGAAAGTCAAGGATTTGAATCCACTGGATGATGGTGGCCGGAAAAAAAGTATAGTTCGGTGGTGGAAACAAGTATACTAATATTTTTTTGTATTTTCATATGATTTTCTTTTTTCAAAGTAAATTATTGTTTCAATTTTTTATAAAAATGAAATTTTGTAAATTTCTTTTAAAAAATTTAAACTTTTTCTTGATTTTTTTATAAAAGAAATATACTAATAATTTCACCATTTTGTTATTAACTTTTTTTTATTTTTTAATTATTTAAATATCTGACCTATCAATTAACGTAGGTTGTCATATCAATAAAAATAATATAAAAAATACCACGTATGTACCGTTAACGGTCACTTATGCACGCGTTAACTAATTATAAAAGATAAGTTTTTTTTGTATAAAGAAATTACGAGAGGAGTTAAAATATTAGTTTAGCGTCATAATGTCACTTATTTTAGCAAGTAAAAACCACAAATTATTTCCATAAATTGATAAATATATAAAGAAAGTAAGCACTTTTTTTTTTGTTGAGAATTTTCAGTTAAACTTATTCCTATAAATAAATAATCTATATAAGAGATTTACTTTCATCATTTTTCAAAATCAAATTGATTAGTAAAAATTACATAAAATCTTTCCATAATTAAGAAACATATAAAGAAAGTACTAAATTTTCAATTATATATTTCTATGTATACGCTTGCACGGTTGCACCTCAAGAACATGAACCTTAAGATCCAAGAGAGAGCAGCAAGTTGGGCTCCTGCCCGATAGCAGAAAAGCCGCCATTAAGCAACAGAAACTTGCACCAATGAGCGGTACTGCTTGCAAAATAAGGAGGGGTCAAGTCCCCTGACTTGCAATGTCTATGAACAGAAACTTGCATCATGAGTCATGTTGGCGCCGCAACAACTAAACCTGGAAAGCAGTCGAAGAAGGATCATGAATTGATGATGGAGGATTATAAATTAGCATGAGTTAAGAAGGATTATGCTCCATAGACAACATTCTAGGTCTCTGTTCAATTTCCTGGGAAGTCCCCGGAGGCGGAGCCAAAGCAAGTGCTTACGAAAGACTTCCAGAAGGATAAAATGACAAAACTGCAACAACTACAGCTGATAAACTGATCCAAATCTCAAAAAAAACTGCAACTTGTGTAAACCACGTCCCTCATTCGTATGCTTTATTAATCTCAATCCCGACTAAGGGAAAAAACATCGACACTGAATCTTTTGCAAAACAGAACTCTCATCAAGGTTGAAGTTGTCTTTACACCAAACCTCAGGCTTTGCCCTTTAAAAACTCCAGAGGAAAAACAAAACATGGAGATGACCAGAACAGTAAACATTACAAAACTAGAACTATGAGCCACCTTACTCAAGCTTTTCCATCTGCTCGCGGTGCTTTCTTTCTGCTTCCTCGAGTTCTCTCTCAGCTTCCTCCTCTTCCTCGATTCGATCAGTATCATCAAATTCCTTACTCGCAGCCATTGCTTTTACAACAGGGTCTCTCAATTGGGATATTAGCCCACCACCAACTTTATACTCTTCTTCATCCCCAACCAGAAACAATCGTTGGTCAGGTCCAGATGCCATGGGAATGTCTACAGCCAATAGCTTCATATCATACTGCACAACAAAATAACATGACATGCAGTATTAAGCAGGGGAAGACCCAGTCAACTCTCCCTCAATTACTCCCTACCATGTGATTTCCCTTTTTCCATTCTACATCTTAAGAGAAGGAAGGGAAAGGAAAAATACAAGAGATGCATACATTGACAACCCTGGGACACTATATTAGGAGAAAACAGTGGATCGCACCCAACACTGACACAATTTTAGGCCCCATCATTAAGTGATGTCTTCAAAACCCAGAACCAGATTTAGGAATCTACATAGAAGCACCTTATTGTTTTTGGAATAACACAAAAGCATAGGCTCAACTATTTGATTTATTCATTTCAACTCCCAATCATCAAATAGATGAAACTAAAGTTATTTATAGTATCAAATGTTATAACGATAAGCAAAAATGACAGGCCTGAATAGTTAAGTTGCTTAGTGGTGCTTTGGTCCAGAAATACAAGTATTAATTATTATAGGAATAAGGAAAATTCCTTTCCTAAAACTTTTTATGAATTCTTGTTTAGGGTTAAGCCTTTATTTGAGGAACTCCTATGCCTTTCAAAAACCTTTGAATGAAGTTTTTTTTAAAGATTATTAATAAAGTATATTTTTAGGCATTTGCTTATGTGTCAGAAAACTATAAAGGCTGCATGGTCTCAAAGATCAATTGCCATATTAAATCGTAGAAGAAGACTTAACTAAAAAGGTTTGGGAGGTATAGGACATGATTAAGAAAAGTAGAAGAGTTAGGACTAAAAACCGAGATCTTAAAGAAGTCTCGGACAAAAAACTTACTTTCGGGGAGATCATTTTTATTTCTTTTATTCACATATTTAAACAGCAAGAACTCATTCCTCTGGTACATCGTCTTCCATCAAAGCGACAAAACCATATAGAAGAAATTGCAAAGAAGTTTGTCATGACATGGAAAGCAGTATGCAATACACCAGATTAAAAGAGGCATCAGATGTGCAAATAGAGAGAATGCAGGAGGCACAAAAGCAAACCTGGCCTTTTTTCTTCTTGACAAAACAACTGACCAGGCCTTTTCTTTCAGACCCTTGTATTGGGAAGATGAGGAAACAGCGCTTGCTTCTGAGCGTTGGCTTGAATTTCTGCAACTGAAGCCCACCGCCTGACATCACATAGGCTCTCAACTCTGTCCCAACAAGAGGAGCACCCATAACCTCAAGAATCCCAGCATGGGTATTTAGCTTTCTCATGGCTGTTCTGTAAACTTTATCAGGATTGATTGTAAGTCTAGAGCGAATGTACAGTCCCTGCAGTAACATATATGCGCAAACATTAAAGATAATAATCAGCAATAGGCAAACTCAATGTGTTCTACACGGACAACAATGCCAATAACAGTCAACAATCGGTCCACTTAAGCTGCAATTAAGTACTCATTTGAGATGCATTGAGACTCCAATAGAAAGATTGGATGGATACAGCATGCACTGAGTAAGCATGTGATTGTTACGGCTTATGTGATCAAGACCGGCAGAAACAGT
Source organism: Viola pubescens var. scabriuscula (assembly GCA_002752925.1). Classification (NCBI taxonomy): domain Eukaryota; kingdom Viridiplantae; phylum Streptophyta; class Magnoliopsida; order Malpighiales; family Violaceae; genus Viola; species Viola pubescens. The sequence continues at coordinate 15,856 of NBIL01143087.1, forward strand.
GTAATACAATGAAGTTGGAAGAATGAAAACCTGAACTAAAACAAGCAAAAAAAAATCAAATCTAGCAGATACTTTATGGGGTTAATGAAAGCTACAACGATATGGAGCATGCACCAGATTCTCATGACAGGAAAAACAATAAGTTTGCTAGAAAAAACCATGCAGATGCTGTTGGCCACCTAAATTGTGGGTCAATCATCGCGAAGAAATGCTGGGCAACACCTCCTCAGAGTTAACTTCCTTTAAACTAAATGCAGACATTCGCACACTACTTAAAATATCTACATTATCGGAATATAAACAATACTGCATATATGAAGCTCCAACGCACCAACTACAGTCCACTGTTTGAAGACAAGTTCAAATAATTTTCACAAGAGCCCTCCTCCCTTGCTCAAATGCAAATAGTTGTAGAGATAATTTGGGACACAAACACTTGCAAGTTACAACTCAATTCTCAGGTAAGGGACAATCATAAACATATTTAAATTACATGAATCTGCAGTAGAATCAATAATTCAATACTATAGTAACTTTAGTAAGTAAAGTAGAGAAAAGAGAAACAATCATCCAGATTTATAAAACACGAACTTACTGCAAATGCAACCATGGCAGACGAAAGTGCCAGGAAGCCATACTTGGCCATGCCTTCAGAAAGTCCAACAAAAGTATTCGCAATCCCAAACATAATCCTCCATAACAAAGCACACACTACCACTCCTCCTGCTCCAAACAGAAACAGATAATTCCTCCTCCAAAACGCATCAATTTGCAACCCTATAGCCCCCCTGTACTTCGACAAAGAAGAAGAAACTGCAGTAACTGGTTTCTCAAGAACCTTCTTTGCCAAACCCCCATCAAAAAATTTGCCCAAATCAGCACCACTACGCTTAAAGGTAGAAAAAAACTGCCTACTCAATGAAAATGACGAATTGGGTTTTGTGGAGAACAGAAGCTGAGACAAACCCACATTCAAAGATGTGGACTTTGATGCAAAACACTGGGTAAGGTTAGATTGAGGGTGTAAAGGAGTGACCTTTGAGAATCCATTTGAACAGTACGGCCTGGTAAACGAGCTCCCAATCCTTGAAGTGATTTCAGAACTGGGTCTTGTGCTAGAAAGTAGATGATTGTTGTAGTGAAGTTTTACAAGACCTTTAATGATGGTTCTTGACGCGGGTTTTGACATTTTTTGGGGTTTCGTTTTAGATTCGAAGATCACACAAACTCGGTGCTAAAAGACGATTACTTTCTGTACAAAGTGAAAGGTTTTCTTTTTTTGCAAGAAACAAAATGGTTTTGAACGAAAATGTAAGGTTTCGAAAGAGCAAGTGGTGATGGTTATGTTGTTGGTTGAGCCATGGGTGATTTTGTAAGAACGGGAGGTGGAGGAGAGTGGTCTCCTGGTTTGGGGTCTTGTGGTCGCACCGAAGCTGTGGATTTTGTCAGTATTGCTTCCAGCCAAGAGGTCAATCGTGCCAGACTTAGGTTAGGTCCGTCCTTCTCAATTGCTCAAAGGGAAATAAAATTAGCTATTTTTTCTTCTTTTTTCTTTTTCTCATCTAACTAAACAGTACTCCCTCTATTTTTTAATAAATGTCGTTTTTCTACGAATTTTTACTATTTCATAATATTTACTCGACTCTTTGAAATAGTAAAAAAGCATTTCACCATGATCTTTGATCTTATTTTATTCCACGTTGTTTTATTTTTACTCCTAATTTCCACCCAAATTAAAACACCATTATCAAGTTGGGTTGATCCATAAAAAAAAAATTGTCATTTGCACAAAATATTGACTTCGAAAAAGATAAAATGACAAGTATTATGAACCGTAAAAATCCGTAGGAAAGTGACAGTTATTGAGAAACGAAGAGAGTATCATTTTATCTTTTTTGAAGCATATATTTTGTGAGAAAGTGGAGCGAAATAATTTTTTTTAAGTAATGAATGTTTCTTTTAGATTAATTATTAATAAAAAAAGCTTTTGTTGTTGAAACTTTCTAATTTTAATCTCATCTTCTTCTGAAGATGTAAGAATTTTTATTATATTTCCATTTTTTATTAGAAGAAACTTAAATTAAAATTAAAACAAAACCTATCAAATAAAAAAGTACTCCGTTGCAATTTGCAAGAGGCGAGCTTTCGCCTATCAAAAATCGAAAAACAAAAAAAAGAGGCGAGCTTTCATTCATAACTAAACTCACCCTAAAACCCTTGTCTGGTCAAAACCCTCCTCCGTCTTCCCAAAATGATACGGGGCGGTAGAAGCTACGTCTTCTCGCCTCCATCCTTCTCCAACGACGCCAAACGACTTCTCGTTTGCTCCGCTAACTCCGTCTCCATCTTCAGCACCGCCACTGGTTTGCAGCTATCATCACTGGAGGGTCACACCGCGCTTGTTACCACCATTGTTGTGGTTCCAGCTTCCACTCCTGCAACTAAAGTACTGTGTTACTGCTGGACAGCTTCGCTTGATGGAACCATTCGATATTGGGATTTTTCTGCTCCGGAACCCATTAAAGTTATTGATATCAAGTTTCCAGTTTACTCCATGGTAATAATGTTCCTTGCCTTTTCTTTGAGTTCTCTTTTTCTGAATGGTGTTTAGAGTTGATCAGCTTTTGTATTTTTTTCTTTCAAGGTGATTCCTTTCCTGTC
>NBIL01143088.1:0-18304 GCA_002752925.1 Viola pubescens var. scabriuscula
ATCAAGTAGAGATGGCACTCATAGAACATTAGTTAATAATTCAACGAGAAAAGGAAAAGTAAGTGATGGATATGAGTTAAGAGGTTGTCTTTCAGGCATGTCCAATTGATCTCCGGGGAATTGTTGGTGAGGAAGAGTAGCCTGAAGAGAATAAAACAATTTAGTGCTTTGTGCAGCCTCACAATTTATGTATACTCTACAAAGTGTATGTCGTGTTTTTCTAGTTCTTCTATTTCCCTTACCTGCGTATATATGATGTGAGATTTATCAGGAACTGAAGAAATGCATATGGATGGACTCAATTTTAGACACTTCTAAAGCCATCTTTATTCGCTCTTATGACTTGTCAAGACAATGTACATCACAGTTACAAAGTGGTTATACTTTTGCGGAATGGAAATCTAATGATGTCTAGCTGTATGATCTACGGGGGATTAGTAACTTGTTTTCATTTTCTCCTTATTCCTCCTGTATTCGTATGTTTGGTTAAATAGTCATCTACATTTTACTTGTGTTCAGTTTGATATGATTTACAGGTAAGGGAAAGAGATTTGCTCTCATCCAGAACACCTTTGATGTGTTTGTTCTTAGGTGAAAATGTCATTGCGTAGGGGCATATCATATAGAAAAGAAATTGACAATATTAATTTGTAATGGTTGTTCAAGTGGTTGTTTGGTGATGCATCATGTACATCATTTAACCCTAAACTGCATCATGTACATAACTTATGCTCAAGGCAGCATGCTGATCCTGTCTGCTGGTTCTTGAACTTTCACATCATAAGCGATTTAACAGTTTGGGGTTGAATGTGGCAGGGCATTTATGGAGTCACAGCTGCCGGAATTTAAACAGCAAAATCCTCAGCTGGAGGTGGTCACCGAACTCATTCGCGGCCAGCACCCACATTTGAAGGCCTTTTACAGTATGTTAGGCCCTCTCTGCTGTCTCTCCTCTAACATCTTTGTTTACAAGGTCTGAATCACGTTTTATGCTCGTCTTGTTTCCATGTATGCAGAAAACAAAAATGAGCGAGTGGTGTGTGTCAGGAATTTGACTGTAGAAGACGTTCATCTACAAGCCTCCAGGTTAAGGAATGCGTTAGGAAGAAAAGTGATCAAATTGAAGACAAGACATGTGACGAAGCACCCGAGTGTGCAAGGCACTTGGACAACTGATGTTACATTCTGAGGCTTGCGATGAGAAGTTGCAATAACTCCAGGCGCTTTTTTTGTTGTGTTTATCTTGTACTTTCACAAAGCTGTCATGATAAGTAGAATCGAATGAAAAATGCTCTGGGTCAGATTGCACACCATTCAGATAACTTATGTATGGGTATTTTCTTATTCCATCTTGTTTCATGATTTCAATATCTATCTATTGTATGTATGAAAGTTAAAAGTGAGAGAATGAATCTTTCTAGTGATGACATATCATCATTTAGACAACCTCACTTGATGTCACATAAGTTTCCATAGTCTTTTTAATAATTGTTAAAATGCAATTAATGTTATAATTATTGATTGAATATGAATATATTTTGGAATATAAATTATTAGAATTTAAAGATTTCAATATATTAAGTTGAATGTAAAAGGTCAATTAAAAAACTATAGTAAAAAAAATAGCAAATCAAGTAAATAGAAAAAATAAAAAAGAGAACATACGATAAAATAAAAAAATAAAAAATAATTGAAAATATCGGAGAAAAATATATATTACAGCTAAAGTCATGCTACAAGCAAAAAAAAAATTAAAGTGTCATACATATGCTTAGTAATATTTAAAGGGTTAGATGATGATTTTTTTTATAAATTAAGTAACTAAAAATATGGGAGAAAAATATGCATTACTACTAAAATCATGATGCAAGAACAATTTTTATTTAAAAAAAAATGAAAAGTCATACAAATGGTTAAAGATATTTAAAATGTTAGATAACTATTTTTTTATAATTGAGGTAATGAAATATATTTTAATATAGGATAATCATGTGAATAAATAAAAAGAGAAAAGAGAATGTGAAAAATGAAAAAAAAATGAGAAAAATGACACAAAAATAGATAATAAACGAACCACAAAAATTAGAGAATAAAATGACGAAAAGTGGTTCATGCTATATTGTGCTTTAAATAGAAAAATATATATTACCGCTAATTTTATGTTGAAAAAAAATATAAAAATAAAAATACTTATATAAATAAACAATAATGTTTAAGAAGTTAGAATAATTTGTACGAGTGAAAAATATATAGTAATGGTAAATTCATGTAACAAGAATAATTTGTACATTTTTTTAAGAAATAAAAAGTTAAATAAATGGTAATTAATATATAAAGGGTTAAATATTTAATTATTCTAATTGAGGTTATGTAATGTTTTTTAATTTAACTTGGCTATGTGTATAAATAATAATAGGTAAAAGAGTAAGAGAGAGTGAAGAATTAAAGAATTAGGAAAAGAAAATTATAAGAGATGAGATAACTCACACATTTCATGTAATTGATCTACGTGATAATTGATTTTATTTAATTATAAAAAAAATGCAGATGTCACACAAACTTCCATATTGTCTTTTTAATAGTTGTTATAATTATTGATTGAATATGAATATATTTTAGAATATAAATGAATAGAATTTAAAGATTTTAATATATTAAGTTAGAATGTAAAAATTCAATTAAAAAGCTATAGTAAAAAAAATAGCAAATCAAGTAAATAGAAAAAAGAAAAAAAAGAACATACGATAAAAATAAATAAAAAAATTGAAAATATGGGAGAAAAAAATATATTACTACTAAAGTCATGTAGCAAGAAAAAAAATTCATATTTTTAAAAAATAAAGTATCATACATATACTTATTGATATTTAAAGGGTTAGGTAATTATTTTTTTAATAATTAAAGTAACTAAAAATATGGGAGAAAAATATACATTACTGTTTGATTAAGTGCTTATTTTGTAAATTTTCATCGTCTATTTTGACCTTATTTGATGATGATACTACTAATTCGGGTGTATTTTTTTTTATTTTGCAGAAACTAGTCAGAAGAACCAAAGAAGAAAGAAAGGAACAGAAATGCCCAAAAAAGATAGCAAAAAGAAATTAGTGGTGATCAAGAGCTGAACAGCATAATCGGGTCTCTTCTCTAGGTCTAGGAGGGAGCACATTGCACTAGACCTAGGAAACTGTCAGCGAAACTAGAGGGCTAGCAAGATGGGTCTGGGCCGCAAATCAAGGCAAAGTGCGTCAACCTCCTACGTTTTGAAAGAAGATATCCAGAAGAAGTTTCAAAGTTGTAAAATATCCTAAGGGATTAGAACAAACCAATTTCGAATTATTTTGATTTCTAGGAAAACAAGAAAACAAAGACTATTTAATTTTTCCTTGTTTCAGAGTCTAAAACGTGCTCCTTTGTTCTTGCTCTCCTCGTCTTATTCCTTGAAACGAGGAGATAAGACGAGGAGATTTCTGTTTATGTAATTTAATTTCGTATTTTATTTTAATTATGTTGATGTCTAGATAATTAATTCTTTCCTGGTAAAAAAATTAAGGTTTATGATTCCATTATTGTGAGATCTAATCATTTTTAATAAAATCTTAATTTCGTATTTCGTATTTCTTCTCTTTCATTCTCATCAGTTTATTCTCGTTTGATTTAAGACTAATTAATTTAGATTTTAACCTTAATAGTTACCGTTATTCCTAATGACTTTGGGTCTACATTGTTAGAAGGAAGTAGTAAACAACTAGCTTGTGGCCAACGGAGACTCAGTTAAAGAAAAAGAAGAATTAGGTTTATAGGGACAAGTGAATCGATTCCTAAATCTAGGGATAGTCTCTCCCTATTTTTATCAATTAACTGGTTAAATCATAACATTGAATCTTATGATTGCTAGAAGATTAGGGTTCTTAATAGAGAGATTTCTTTAAGAAACTTAATTAGGAGGAGAGTAAGAAGTCAAAATGAATCTGACTTCTATAGCTTTCGTACGAAACTCAACTTTAAACATCTTTGCATTAATGATCAATATTTGTGAATCATGACCTTGAACATGTCTTTACTAGGATTTTTTCACTATGTGATCTCATTCTTATTTACCATTTGTCAACTGTTTTAATTACATTTTCTATTATCATTCTTAGGATTTTAAAACCCCCTTATTAGTTACTACCATTTGTTAAGATTGGTCATATTTGGAAACTTAAATCTTACACTTTTTTCGTGAGGATAGAACTTCTTACCACTATTTACAATTTATTTTGTTATTTGGTGCTAATTTGTAATCATTTTATTTTTAACAGGTTCGGCACCCATCATTGCTAAACTCAACAATTTTTATTATTTAAAAATAAAATAAAAAATCATACAAATAGTTAAAGATATTTAAAGGGTTAGATAACTACTTTTTTTAATAATTGAAGTAATGAAATATTTTTTCAATATAATATAACTATGTGAATAAATAATAGATAAAAGTGAAAATGAAAATGGAAAAGAAAAAAGAAAAAATAAGAGATGAAAAAATTGATAGTAAACTAATGACAAATATTAGAGAATAAATGACGAGAAGTGGTTGACGCTATATTGCGAGAAATAATTTATTTTAAACGACAAAATATATATTACCGCTAAAGTCATGTTGAAAAAAAAATGTAAGAACAAAAATACTTATATAAATAAATAATATTGTTTAAAGAGTTAGAATAATTTGTACGAGTGAAAAATATATAGTAACGGTAAATTCATGTTGCAAGAATAATTTGTACATTTTTTTTAAGAAATAAATAGTTAAATAAATGGTTATTAATATTTAAAGGGTTAAATATTTAATTATTCTAATTGAGGTGTGGAATTTTTTTTTAACATAACTTAGCTATGCGTATAAATAATAATAGTTAAAAGAGTAAGAAAGTGACAAATTAAAGAATTTGGAAAACTAAAGAAAATTACAAGAGATAAGATAACTTACACCGTTCACGTAATTGATTAAAGAAATAATCAGTTTTATCTATTATAAAAGAATACAAATTTAATAGTTATAGTTAGAAAAATAAAATTTAACTTGATTTTTAAACTCACTCAATTCATTTGTAAATCAAGTACGATAAAATGAAAAAAAAAAAGTTAAGATAATCCGCAAAGTGCGAGTTTTTATACTAACATACAGTGGCAAAATTTTAGTGATGTACCTTAATTCCGGTTGGTATAGAAAATTTGTAGGATTTGTTATACGAGTATTTTTCAGTAATAAAAAGGTTGTTTTGGATTGCATAACGGATCATGTAGGCACTAACAGACCTTGGCCATAGTCACCATAAAAACAAAGGGTGAATAATTTACCAAAAAGATGGTGCGTTATTTGGTTATTTCCACTTAAAATGAATAATTCCAAAAATACATTGGCGTACAAGAGTGAACATTCAGGGGAAAGAAAGATGCATCAACCTCCCCTGTATTTGTATCTTGCACAACATCCACGACCTGCGAAAGGTGCTATATTGCCATCATACAAGCAGAGCCAACTATACGTAAATACTCGAGACAAAGCACAGGGACCGCATATGCATAACGTGTCTGCCCATATCAATCTCTTTTCAAAATCCGGAAAACAAAAATGAAGTAGAGAGGCTGCTCCATTAGAATCTGGTCCTTGCTATGTTAGACGGGAAGCCAGACCTCGCCTTCAAAGTGCAGTTCAATGATTATCTTATGGCATGCATTGAAGTTAGTTATGAACCCTCAGATCCACCGGCACCCTCAGCAGCCTTCTTCTCTTTCTGTTTCTCCCTCTTTTTCTTGTTCTTCAGGGCATTCTTGCTCATTTGTCTAATGAATATGATTTACAGATAAGCATCTTGAAAAAAGCAAAAATCATAACGCACAGGCACACAAGCAAACTAGAAATTGTACTTACTCCGTTGTGCTTCCACCAAACAACTGCCATTGCAAAAGAGGAACATATCAGTATAAAATAAGCAACAAATCATGTAACAGAATCAAAGCAAACATAAGTTCACTAGTGAAAAACATGGATAGAAACAAATAATCACACTCTAATAAGGGACGCAATTACAGAACCGCTATGATTCCCCTAAGGACCTGGGATCTGGATAAGCTGATGTGCAAAACTTAACGTGTGTTCTGAGAGTAAAACTGACAAACTCAAATACCAAGCAACTACTGGGTGTCTCATGCCTCAAGGGAACATGGAAGTTAGAACTGACAATTAAATTGCTCAAACTTTAATGTTCTATGTTTTAATTTGCGAAATCTAACTGCAAAATCAATTTGGGAAATGTACTTATGCTATCCAACAGAAGATGAAACTGTCACACTCAACACAAGAAACCAAGTTCCACTGCAATGTTTGAAATGTTGCATGCTTCTAAGGATATGAAAGACAAATTAGTCAAACGATTTTAATTTGTTGTCCATACCTCTGCCTGCACAGCAGCCGCATGTTTAGCATGAGGCGGCCGATAGGCTGCTGGCTTCTGAGCAGGAGGGTTGGCAGGGGACACTTTCTTTGGCGCTGCACCTTGTCCTGATAAATTATTAGTGAGATTCAAGGACCAAAGATTTATGTGCTAACATTTCATAAATCAGGATTGAAAGATTAGAATATAGAACCTTGTGGTTTGCTCTCTTTGATCTTCAACGAATCAACAGACTTGATAAGATCTTCTATTTCACCAAATCTATCTGGTGACTCTGGTTTCCACTCAGCCTGCATACATCGTGCACAAATTTTACTTCTCTACTTTCATATCAAAGTGGATGTGACAAGCTTCTAAGAAACCAATTCAAAAAGCAAGTTATGTGTTACGCACAAACCTGGTACAACTTGTCAAACATCTTTTTGAAGTACAGTGCTCCATTGTGGTGGAATATTTTGATCCTTCAATACAGCCAGTAACGAATGAGTTCTTTTACTTTCTAATAATAATATAGTTCACTTCTTCTCTACTCAGCAAGAAATGAGTTGCATCATTTATCGCAGCCCATATAATAGGATCTGAAATCCTATGTATACAAGGGACACATATATTAATACTATACAATGCATAAGGCTTCTTCTATTCAACCAAGAGAGTCTTTCATGACATGACAGCATGGCAAAAGACATTAAGTAATGAAATTATTAAGTTACACAAATTGGTAGACAAAAATTATGGCATTGATTAAGCCATTTTTCCAAATAAAAGGATTCATACTAGAAGTATCTCATCCGGCGTAAAAGAAAGGAACATGAAATATAGTCTTAGGAACTTATTCTAAGCATTGAATTATCAATGAATTCCTCATGATTGAACAAAAGAATGGAAGGGGATCCAACAAACAGTAGATATGTTAATTTTATTTGTAAGGGTAGCCCCAGTATAGTTTTCTCCTTGACACTTATTTGTATCTTACCTGTGTCAAGACTCATTAATTATTTGACTAATATTAGTCTTATCGCTAGGTTGTCAAACACCACATTTCAACTTTGTCCCAAACCATTATGCAATAAGTATGGCTCTAATGTAACTTATAACTAAATATGGAAATACCCATGGCACCCAATCCCCAAATATTGCAAAAGAAAAAAAAAAACAACATACCCGTTGTCGACTTGTAGCCTTGGAGCTGTTGTGGCAGTCATAAAGTATCGTCCATCTCGAGACCATTCACTAGTTACAGACCATTCAGCTCTAGTAGTTCCAAGTTGCTTTTTGTCCACATAGTCCCAAAATGCCTGAAATTATTATTAAAACATAAAATCAGTTATGAACTTGGCCAACTAATAATTTTTCAAGTAGCAAAATTGGTTGGGGCATAAAGGCATATAAAAAACAAAAGCAATGCAATTACTTGAGGAGAGGAGGTGCTACTCTTGCTAGATTGTACTACTAATGTCCCAGAAAAAAACATACATGAGAAGAAAGCAATGTTAAGTTTTATGCTCACTAACTTATTGAAACATGGCTAAAATAGCATTTTACACATGCTGACCGAGAAGTAAATAATTCCATGAGGAGAGCAGTGGCACTAAGTTATCCATTAAAGTAATTCAGAAAAGAGAAGTCATTAAACTAATATCCCTAAGAGAATGCATAATATGTCTTGAAAGATTTCTGTAAAAGAATCAAACATAGAAAGAAAGAACATACTTGTTCTCCTACTTAACAGTTTCCACGAAGAGAAAAGAGAAAGTTCAATTGAACATATGGTAAAAGTTTTCCCACTGGACCCAAAATTTCAATGTTTTGTGTAAAGAAATAGTCAACCAACCAATTGCATCAATTTAACTGATCAAGGCGATCAATACACTTTTGAAAGAAAATCCAATCAGTACAAGTTTATCAAAAGAACAAGTTGAATAAACTTGGATGAAATAACAAAACGCAAAACTCTCTGTAGGAGGGAGATATTATCATGTCGCACTCCAAATGCAGGATTGAAGAAGGCAGTAGGATAACCTTGCATGAAATAAAATTCTCAGAATAAGTATCTCAAATTACATACCATATCACCAGGTAAATTACCAAAACCAGCCAAGCACAGAACTGCAAACCAAAGAATTAAGGTTGCAAATGTATGATTTGTGTGTGTGCGCGTGTGAAATCTTCTTTGAGATGCTGTCAAAGTAAAAAGAACAGCGGTGCATGAAAGTCCTTGCCAAGGATACATCTTCCCTTAGGGTTCCACCGAATTGTATTGTAAGGGCCTGTTCCAAGCTCGAGTAGTGGCTTGCACTTTCTATCGAACAGTGTTGCGCAAGCAGGCATAACTGAAGTACATCAAGGAAAGCATGATACTTGCAGAAACATATATGAAAGGATATTAAATTGTATGATCTTTTCTAAGATAGTCATTAGACAACCAGTAATAGAGACTCTGCCAGCCACATGCAAGAAAATGGAAGTTGTTCATAAAAAACCTAAGAAATTCAACAGTAATTGTTAGGTATCATGTCTGAACACATTACAAACATTCAGCAATGGACAAGGAATCCACCATGTAGAACTACAATAGTATTGACAGCAACTGCTTGTGATCATCAATGGGCCTGTAGCCCTTGGGTACTCTTTACAAAGCAATAGGGGAATGTCTTTGAGTTAAAATACTATTTTCGCATCGCTAGTATTGGAAAAGATTGATCAGCAATACTATGTGAACCCATTAGGTATAAACAGGTTCTCTCACTCTTGTCAATCACTATTTCAGAAATCCAATCCTAATACTTAAAAATAAATCTTAATTGCAGGTACTACAAATTATATACCTAGTCTTCAAGTGAAGCAAGTGATGGTTCATGTTATGCTTCAGGCCTTAGTTGACCATCAAAAGAGACTGACAGTATGGATCCAACATTACAAATAATATGTACACATACGTTTATTCATGGACATCCATTCACTCATACATATTTAAGGAGATTAGGATACAACCATAAACAACAGCAAACTCTGAACCAGAATATGACCACTGAACATCATGTACAGGCCCCTCCTTACCTGTCAATCGATGGAAACAATCAGAAGTTGCGAGTAAGCGAATGAAAACAAGAATTTAGTAAGAACATACGAAGAGTCACAAGCCCTTCATGGCTCCCATCGGTTGTGAGGTAGTTCAGCTTGGTCTCTCCATAATAACTTTGATTGGTCTTGTCAACATCTGCCTGCACCACTACTAGAAGCCCAGTAGAACCTCTGTTCCAATTCATTTGGACTGAGGAACATCGGAAAAAACTCTTCCGCGCAACAGGCTGACTTGGCATATCTTTTCCACAAGGAAATATTTGAACACTGGCTGGGCTTCCCTGATTACAGAAATAAACTTGAATAGCATTATTTAGAAAAAAATGAAAAAGTAGTACAAAGGACTGGAATATAAGTTACACATCTATAAAAAGTATGCTGAAGTCACCAAGCCTAGTAGTACAGCAATAACATAAGAATTTGTCAAACCAATGAGCAGTCTCAGAGCCAGAAAATCAACTTTGTGGAACCCATGCTAAACTCTTTGCGCACAAAATTAAGACTCAGGCCTAAATGGTGTAGGGAAAAAGGACTTATAGGATTCTACTTATAGCTATTGCTTCTCCAACGTAAAAGATGACAAGATGCATATAAATTGTTATAAATTGTTTTATATGTCCACATCTCGTGAAGCTAAAAACACACATACACTTCTAGGATTTGAAAAATAAAACCTTAGTCCTCTTTATGTTATAAGAGAATCTCAGACATTAAGTTTGCATATATTGTTCCTTCAAAGCAAATAAACTACAATATCCAAGATATGCTGCTGTTGTAAAAAAAATTACAGTTAAGGCCATGAATAAACACTGATTTTTTTAGCATCTAATAGAAGCAGTATCTATAAAACCTCGCACCCTTCATCAGCTTTACCAGTGCAGGAGCGCTGCACAATGGAGTGAAAATTCAGTCTGAAAATGCCAATTCAATACATTGACGTCTCATTTTGCAACTATTGAAGTAAAAAAGAAACTCGTATAATCCTGAGAAATCCATCAAAATTTGAAAATTTTAACTTACCCAAACCCGGAAGGTTGCACAACATGAGATATTAGCTAAAAATGCCAGTATTCAAGTCTTAAAAAGAAATAACTCTCAAAATCTCAGAATTGCAAACGTTATCCAAGAATTTAACTATTTCAAAATTGAAAGGTTCATTTCACAGTGCATATAAATTACATCTTAGTTACGACAATGCTCCCAAATAATCTCAGTCACTCTCTACTCTAACAGATAGAAACGATGCCCTAAAACCATATTGGAAATATGGAGGACGCACCTTAGACTCTGGAACAAAAGCTGCCACATATGATCCTGGCTCCTTTGAAAGTTCAATAGCAGCCACCCCTGGAACCCTTATCCGGTGTACGATTCCTTTAGGAAAATCTTTAGGATCAAAAAACTGTATGTCATTCGTTGCCAGCCGACATGCAACAGCTTCATCACGACTAAATTGGATTAAAGGCCTGAAGATAAAAAAATAAAAAATATTAAGAAATGAAGTTGCGTACAAACATTCCAGGAAGGGAAGGGAAAAAGGAGGATCCAGAATAACAAACTTTTATATACCAACTAGAGTAATACTATGAAGTCAAAATCCGATCATCCCTCAAAAAAAGGAAAAATAAAATTATCATGATACAAAAACAAAAGATAAGAACAATATACAGTGGATTATATCCTAAAGATGGAATAAACCCCTTTTTTTCTGAAATGTAAAGCTGGCTAAAAATTACCATGTAGCTTTTGTCATGTTCTTCTGGAATTGCTGATAAACCGGATCACCTGTATCTATCTTCCGCACAACCACATTCTTATCTTGTGGTGTTGAAGATTTCTGAAAAGTCTGAAGAAAAGTGCCACAGGGAGATACATCTGCTGCCATAAGATTGGGAACTTCAAATGATTTTATCTCCTTCGAGATCCGACAGTCATATATGCTAATAACAGAATCATCTTTTGTCACCATAAGTATCGACCCATCTTCACTAAACTTTGCCTTACTGCAAACAACTCTATCAAGCTTAACCGTAGGTTCCCCATTGGCAAATGGCGGGCCATTCCACATACAAAACCCTTCTGGACCTCTAACTAAGAAAAACAATAAAAATAAGAGCACATTTAGAAGACAGACTAACAAAAAATCATTCTAAAGAAAAGTGGCTTTTTTTTTTTTTGGTTTCCTTCCTCCTCCTGTTTTTGAAGTACCTAATATGTCCAGAGAAGGTGAAGACTCCATAGCTGCCATAACAGGACTCCCACCCAATGCAACTGAAAGTACCAACATCACAAAGTCAGTTTGATCTACTGCTTCTCCACGAAGAGAGAAAATAAATAAATTAAAACTGCCTCTTCCAAAACGAGATCATATTAAAATTAAAATAGCAAGAACTTCATTCATTTTCCAAAGGGGGAAAGAAAGACCATAGCTACTAAACTTTCTTCTTTCTCTGGAAATGAATGGCTATCTAAACTTAACCAAATGAATTTGCATTAGCTATAATATAATAACTGATGAGACAGCAATAAAAAAGATGAGTGAAATGGAGAAGCATTTCTAATATTTTCTGGCGCACGAAAAGGGACTTAGCTGTAGTACCTTGAATGGGAAATAAGTGGGTGGCCGGAACTTTGTTTATTCTTGAAAGGAATCGCCGGAGATGGTGCTGTGCAACGGCGGAAAGAAAAGGCGTACGCGGTGAATAGAAAGGTGGAGTTGAGGGGTTTGCTATCGCTACTGAAGTTAATCAAACGACTTGTAACCCAGCTCTATGTTCTTTCTTTCATTTTTCTTTGCAAGCATAGACAAAGCCCAATTCTCTGTTAAACTACACGTCTGCCGATAAGACATGGTCATGGATCGTATACTTTTAATAACTTTAAAAGCCTACCCTAAGTTTGCATTTGGGAGCACAGAAGTTCATGTTTTATATTTACTATTCCCTCCGTCCCAAATTAACTCTCGTTTTGATTTTGGGCACGTATATTAAAAAAAGTCGATGATTCACTTCCCGAGATAATTTTGCCCCTCAGTTTTTCTCGAACGTACGAGCATTCTTAAGGTACGTTCAAGAAAAACCGAAGGGCAAAATTATCTCGGGAAGTGAGTCATCGGCCTTCCTTAATATGCGTGCCTAAAATCAAAGCGACAATTAATTTGGAACGAAATGAGTATTAGAGTCATGAGGTCTCTATATTTGTAAAAGGGTAAAATTAGACTTTAAAAATGCTGTGTTTACAAAACTGTTTTTTTCTATTTTCCAAAAAAAAACAAGTATTTTCCTATATTACTATCCCAAATATAGTTACATGGAACAAATACGAAGTATATAATATATCACCACGCAAAGAGGCAGACCAATTAGAGCAATTAAAATTAAAAATAAAATCTATTGTGTATTTTGCTGATATAGTAACATAGGGCTCACTTATTATCTCACGTGGCATAACATTTAATAAAAAAAATTCCACGTATCGTTGTTAATGTGGATACTTGAATTAAAATTCAACATCATTTTAATTTGAGTATCAACATCCGCAACAATACATAATTTTTTTTATTAAATATTATAGCACGTGGGATAATAATATAAGAAAATAATTATTTTTTTACTTATAAAAGATAGAAAAAATTAATTTTATAACCTGTAATTTTAAGCCTATTTTATATTCATTGGTTAGCTTTTTATATGCAAGACTCTCTCTCAAATAATTTAGTTTCGTTTAGTATACTTATTAAACTAATTTATTAAAAAATGATGGTACTATAAATAATACTATTATTAGTATCTTGATATTTTAAAAATTATAATTAGCTCAACCCGTCAATCTGATTAAATAATATTCAATCCTATAATTTTTTTAAATTTATATAAAAGACCGTTTGTAAATTTTAAAATCGACTAAATATAAATTAGATGTAAAATTTGATTAAAAAACCGACCCGATCCTACCTGTAAACAACCATACGAGGGAGAAACAGGCGAGCAAACCAAGCAAAGGACGCTGGTTGATTTCGTAAATTCCGCCAATAACTACAACGCTCCACTATTTTCAAAACAAGACAAACCCCACTCTCCACTAACTCTCTTTCCTATGTATGGAACTCTGCCCCTCTGCCGTCCTATTCTCCTCTACTCCAATACCCGCATCATAAATACACTATTTTTTATACAGTGGTAAAGGAGAGGGAGTGAGAGGGAGTGGGGAAAGGAAGAGAGCATGGTGGATGATTTCATGGTGTGCGTCGACAGGATCATAGCATCAACTTGCTTTGAGTCAGAAGTTGTAGTCAATGGTGCTAGTGCTGCTGCTCATCAAGAAGCAACCACTAGCAAGAATGAAAAGGAGACTGATTTTATTTCTCTGAAAACTGGGGAAGGAACAAAACAACAACAACAACAACAACACCACCAACAAGAGAAGGAAGAGTGCTCTGCTTTGAAGAAAGTGGCAAAGGAGATGGTGGAGTGTAGGATATGTCAAGAGGAAGATGAAGTGCATGCAATGGAGTCTCCTTGCGCCTGTAATGGCACCCTCAAGGTCTTTACTTTTCTGAGTTTTCCTTCTTGTTCTTCTTCTTACTTTTCTATACTTTCCTCCTTTTCTTGGGTGGATTTTACTATTCAAGGTATTAGGGGTTTTTAATTTGTGCTAATGAGTACACGGGTTTTTGAAAGAACCCCCTTTTCTACTCTTTTTAAGGCAAAAAATTGTACCCTGCTGTGTTCTTTTGTGATATATGAGTTACTATGTTTGTTGGATTTTTGTTGATCTCCTCTTTTGTCTTTTACCTTTACATTCAACTTCTCTCTTTTTCCTCTGCATCTCTGATTGAATTTGAATTCGGTTTACCTGAACAAGTACATGAAAAGGATGCATTGACAAGATACAGTGATGAGCATCTAATTTTGGACTTCAATTATGTTCACACGGTGTACTTAAAAAATGAGATGTTTTCATGAATGTTTTCAACTGCTTGTACTGGTGTATTATTTTGCATTGGCCATTTGGGTGCTGGTGGGTGTGTGTATTTAATAATAACAATAACAGTTCTCCATCATATTTGTGCATGTGGTACCACTTATATTGATATTCTTCTCAAGAGGAAAGAGTAAGAAATGACAATAGAAATTTGATAAATGTGTAGAGTTACTAATTTGGTTTTGGTGAGTTTTTTCCTCCGCTCCCAACTGGTAAAATATAATGACACAAAACTATCGTTTATCTTTTTCCTTTAATTTATTCTGGATTTCTCTGTTCCCAATCAAAGCTTCTGCCGGTTTGTATGAGGTGCTACAATTTCCCCCTCAAATTCTGGTAACTACAACTTATAAATTATATTATTGAAGATCTTCATCCGATGAGTATGACTAGCACAAATGCTGAAAACATCTAATGCATATTGGATGTATGGGACTACCTTATAACAAGCCTCTAGATGTGTTCTTCTCCTTCTGCATTGGCTTTATTTTAAAGTTCTCCTCAGTGAAGAACAATGAGAGTGGTCGTGAATGAGTCTATTCTTGTGTCCTTATTGGAGGAAAAATATCAGCTTAAAGTCCCTTCGTTGTATCTTCTGCTAGGCTGTTCTGGAAGGAGCAAATTAGGATGTCATTTTGCAGTGAAATTTACCAGTCCTTTCTATGTTCGCTTCTAATTTTAACCTTTAGTTATGTCTTCCTTGTCTGTTGAGTTCAATTTTTTATAGTCTAATAATTTTCTGATGTAGCCTGTTCATCTTGATTTGTTTTTTCTTGCTTTGTACCATGTAAAGTGTAGAAACTAACCTGAACTAGCAATTATGACTGAAGGACATATCTAAGTTCTTGGGATTCATACCTGTTAATTTCATCTGATTTTTTCTCGGTTTCTTGCTTACAGTTTGCTCATAGAAAATGCATCCAGAGATGGTGTAACAAAAAAGGTGACATCACCTGTGAAATCTGCTACCAGGTAAGGCTTTCTTATAACTTATTGTTCTTAGTACATTTTATCCGTCTAGAAACTTAGAAACACATGTAATATGCTTTCTGTTGGGCAGGTCTACTCACCAAATTATTCCCTTCCTCCAATCCGCAGCAATCCAGATGTTATGGCCATTGATATTAGGTAATACAATTATGCATCCAAGATATGCATGAAAAAGAATGAGAAATATATAGGGGAATAAGTTGCATTTAAATTTCTTTGCTAACATGTCTGCTGTCTAAAATAGAATATATCGTTCCTAAATTCCAACAATTTAGTCAAATTCCCCATTTGTTTAGTTGTTTTCTGTGAGAATGCCATAGTCAACTTGGACTATTTGCTATAAAATCTTAGTTATCTTGAACTAAATGCTCGGAGTTGTAATATATTATTCCGAATGCTATGCTATGCTATGCCTATATGCTGCTTGGAGTTGTAACATTTGTGTTCCTGCAATGTGAAATGGCAATAATGGGTTGGGTTTAATATGTTCCATAAGCTAACTAGAGTATAGTGTGTAGTAAGGGATGAGAATCTTGATATGAGGGCTCCTGGCACTGATGGTATGAAAATATACACTGCATTGCTTTGGTTAATCAAGTGGTTTTTAGCTTATATTCTGCATCAAATATAAACCTCTTCAATCTGTGTTCTTTCCTATTGCTGAACAGGCAAGCATGGGGCCAACACATTGATCTGCGTGATTCTCATCTTCAAGCTCTAGCAGCTGCCGAGCATCAGTTACTACAAACAGAATATGATGATTATGCTGTTGCTAATTCAAGCAGTGGTGCTTGTCTTCGATCTATGGCTCTTATTGTAAGCAAAATATTTATAATAATCTTCTCATTTTTACATGTGTTGTTGTCCTATGAGACTAATGCCTGGTTGGTAATGTAACAGTTGCTGATAGTCTTGCTCTTGCGCCAAGCTCTAATGCTTTCAAGGGATTCTGGGTTAGTCCAGGAATCATCAGCGTTCTTCAATGTATGTCTACTTAGGCAATAGTATATGTTTGACGTTAACACACGCACTTATATTTTCCTTCTCTGGAAAAGACAGATCAATTGATTTTAGTTAACATCAGTTTCAGGTTTCGCTTCTTCAATTTGCTGGTTTTATTTTGCCATGCTTTGTGGTGGCCCGCTCATGGTACATTGTGCATAGTCGAAGGAGGAGATACACATATCAGATCCATCTTTAATAATTTGCGGTACAAGAACTGCTATCTTATTTTCCTTATTGAGTGCCAGAATTTGTTTCTTCATTTTTTTTATCATGTTTTGGCATATCCAATTATCTGGACTCAACCAAGTAGTTACCTTACGCGTTTCTGGTTAATGAAAGGATCCAACACATGTTTAGTAGCGTCGTTAAAGGTTCATCACTGTAAAAGAAAAATATAATATGAAGAATTGGATTTTGAGATATTCTTGAACATGGTCGATAGCTGATATTCTCCGATTACTGTAGATTGTGATATAGCTGAGTGATGATCAATTTATCTGGTTTCCAGTGAAATATTACCATTTACATTTGTTTTTTTACACTTTGATTTGTCAGTACACTGGGTTTTATGTGTTTCTCTTTTTGTTGCAGGTCTGTAAAAGATAAAAGATGGGTCCTTTCTTCTTTTTCTCTTGACTTCCTACTTGTGGCAATTTGCAAGTGTATTTAAGTTACAAGTTGCCAAAAATGGGGATTCTCTAAAGAAGCAAAAAAATATTCCAAAACTGGCTATAAATTTAGCTTGTAAGGGATATTCTAGCATTAGGATTTTTGTCATTAATAATGTAGTTAAGAGCTCAAGAAAGGTAGATGTGAGAAATTGCACTTTGAAGCTTTGGCGTTGGCATGTTGTAATCCTATCGTAAAATATGATATACACTTTCAGTCGGTATTAACAGTTAATACACTTTCATACCTTGTACTGTTTAATTTTGACATCCAAAGCCCTCTACTATTCGGCTATTTAATGTATCCTTTTATTATATTATTAATTATTATTATTATTATAATTCAAGAGATTGAACTTGTGACCTACGCTATTAAAACGGTTTACACTATAACTAATTAAACTATAATCTCATCCGCATAATCTCATCCGCTGATTATTTACTTTATAATTTTATAGATTATAATTTTGTACTATAAATAATAACTTTTATTGTAGTGTTCTTATAAAATCGTATGCTTCAACAAATTACATGTACAAACTATGTAACATACAACACAAATTAACAATTTAGTTTAGAGATTACCAAAATACTGGAATACAAACAATAGGGGTGTCAAAACGGGTCGACCCGACCCATTTAAGCGACCCATTTATGACCCGACCCGTTCTCGACCCGGCCCGTTACCGACCCGCTTGCAGACGGGTCGACCCGACCCGATCCATTTCGACCCGTTAAGCAAAACGGCGTCGTTTTGATCGGTGTTTTTTTTTTAAAGCAACCAAAACGACGCCGTTTTGGTTATCTTTTTTTCCTACTTGACCAAAACGACGCCGTTTTGGCCGAGGGTCAAGCGGGTCGTAAACGGGTCAGCATGACCCTCAACGACCCATGTAAATTCGGATGGGTCAACCCGTTTAAATTCGGGTGGTCAACCCGTTTAAATTCGGGTGGTCAACCCGTTTAAATTCGGGTCGGGTTGACCCGATTTTTTGACCCGGTTTTTAAATTTTTTTTAAATTTTTTTTTGATATGGGTTTTTGTTTTTTTAAGTAATGATGCATTTATAATGTTAATTTTCTTTACGAAAAAATTTAAAATAAATATTTTATAAAAACAAGTTGTTATTGATGT